>VWZP01006417.1:762418-789841 GCA_013396995.1 Dicaeum eximium
TTTTTTTTTTTTTTTTTTTTTTTTGGTGCAGGGGAAAACCCCTCAAACCACCAAAACCCTGGGCATGGTTTAGAATCAAACTCCCCTCATGGATAACAATGTAGCAGTTCTAGTAGAAAAAAGCAACATCTGCATCAAACTTAAAAACAAAAATATTCTGACACCAAATACCTTGACTTTATTTCTGTGGTGGTTAACAGCAATATGTGCCATATGATCAAAAGGTGTGTTTGCTGTAAATCTCTAGTAGACTATGCAGGCTTTTCTGCTCCCTGCAGCTCCTTGTATGCAGAAACATGTTTATTTCTTTGACTAAGAAATTCTGATACCATAACCCACTACCAGCACTCTCTAAATTTGCTGCCCATAATAGTGGAGTAATTTCAAGATGGAAGGTTAGTTTCTAAAAACTTTAAAATATTGTTCTAATGAGGTATATTAGAGGCTTCCCTCCTCTATAGCTACACTCATCTTCATAGGAATTTTGGTGTTACCTTTAAGTTAGAACAGTAAGAGCATACCTTAGGTGTTGCAAGCCTGTAATTGAAAACATATTTCGTTCTGGCATTTTTCAGATCCTGCTTGTCCTTTTTTTGCACAACATCTGTCAATTTGTCACTTGGAGGGCGTTAAGAAACTACTATTTTAGCTGGGTTATTCTTTTATAAACAGCCTCTTAAAATCCCAAGTGTCCTCCTTTCTTTCATGAGATGTGATTGATATTGTTTTTACTATATACACATAATTTACTGACCACATTTAGGGCCTTTTTCCCCTGATTCTCCTTTACATGACTATAGTGAAATGACAAGATCTTTTTTCCAGATCAAATATCTGCAGCAATGCAGTGCAACTCTTCATATTGAGTATCCTCAGATAGCTTCACTATTGTGAGTCCAGAGATAAATAACCAGAAGGAAAAAGAAAACATATAGTGATGAAAAACAATATTATATAATTTACAGCAACCTGAAGAATTCCTATTTAAAGAGAGCTTCTTGCCCTCTGGCATCAAACAGGTCCAGTCTGTAAGCAGGTCTGTAACAGGCCCAGCAGAAAAGCTACACCAGGAGCAGCTCTAATCTAGTTTGTTTAAGCACAGAAAATGAATACATGGAAGCTGAGCAATGCATAATTGAAATTGCAAAGTTTTGCAGTGCCTAATTGGGATTCTGAGTACTGAGGAGGTTCAGTCTTGATCCCAGCATACCCTACATCACTTACATTGACCTGCCCTGGAATCAAAACTTCTTTCGCTGAGTAGCTAAGCCAGAGATGCTGGCAGAAAAACTAAATATACCAGGCCATGGAGTTGCTTGATAGATACAAGGAAGAGGCCAATGCTAGTAGGCAAAGAAAGTGGAAAATGAACCTAAACCAAACTGAATTTGAAACTGTGGTCTGATGAGGTAGTGGCAGAAAGGGCAATATTTCACCCAAAGTCTACAACGTGGATACATAGCATTGTGGATGTCAGCAGAAACAGTGCAGTTGATCAATGTAACACAAAACTTTATGGCCTGAAGAAATAGTTTTACAGGCAGATCTTTTTCTCTTGCTAATATCTCTTTAGAAATAATTGTGTCCATCTTAGCTGTTTGAGGATTCAGGTAGAATACTCTGATCTTAGTCCATTGATCTATTTAGGGAAATTGATCATAATAACCAAAAGAAAGAGTTATGCCTTTATTGGAATGCATGACTACTTTCCATGCCATTATGAAAGAAGAAAAACTGTATCCCTTCTGCAGAAAGAAACTGAGATTCATTGTGGGTTTTAAAAGCATTAAAATAAGTAGTAGATAATATTTTCATTTAATGTGAATTTACACTTGAGAGTTTTGTTTATTGCTGGAAAAAAGGATATTGTGGACATACTCTATACACATGACATAGGTACCATATGTACCTTATTAATGTTTATCTAGAAGGGTTTGATATCTTTACAGCCAATAACTGAAGTTCAATTTAATAATGAGCAGCCACATAAGCATGTAAACATCTAATCCAGAATCTCTGAAATTGCATTAATCTGAAAGCTTTGAATATCCTTCCTTCTATGCTCGTAAATGTCAGCCTTCAAAATTATTAATGTGTAGGATTTGAGGCAATTTAATCCCCAGTTGAACCCAACACTAGATGCAGAATAAAAACAGCAATATCTATTATGCCATTTTGCATCAATTGTTAATGATCCGTTTACCTAAATGACGAACACACTTACTGCATGCATTGTCCTGAAAATGGAAAATCTTCCATCATGTATAGGCCTAAGAAATTAACTCAATCAGCATGTATAAAATGAATGAAACGGACCAAACTTCTTCCTTCCCTTGGCAGAAGCTGCTGAGTTGTGCCACTATAGAAAGGAGCAACATCTTCTGTATGTTGTTAGTGCTTATGCTTCTGCCCTCTCAAAAGTGAAGTCACTAAGCTGCATTTAAGGTTAAACCCACTGGAAAAAATGAGAGCTGAAACTTACAATATATTGTCTCTTATTGTCATATCAAAGTGAAAGTAAGTAGAACTATGGAAAAATTTGAGAGATAAAGGAGAAATAAAAGTATTTTTATAAGACTGGAAGATTAGCGGTACAAATTCTCTGCCTTGCATGCAGTGGTGCAAAAAATAAATATGCTGTGCCCATTCAGATCTCCAGCTATCTGACCCTTATGTACTGAAGTGTTGAAAGAAAACTCCCATGTCATTCTATCAGACCAAGGTTGTGCCTTGCTTCTTCTACTGCCACGAGGAAGCACAGTTACTTAATCTTTTTCTGTAGGCAAGTATTAATTGTAAGACTAATGCAAAGACTGACAAAAAAAGATTGCTAAGGAAAATCTTAGCATCTTAAAGAACATGCCCAAACAGGTTGCTAAATACAAAGGTTCTGTTGGACTTACTACATTGGAGACTATTTGATACAACCTTTAAGGAAACCACCCTTATCAAGATCGTTTGGAAACTTTATGAGGCAAGGTATGAGAGGAAAACTGTCTCTTTAGAATGACAAGTGGCTGCAGTACCAGACAATGTTGGAAATAAATTAAGTGGAGCAGAATAAACATGAAAATGCGAAGAATAAACCATGTAATAATATAGTTCTGAGAGGAAAGGTGTGAGGGAGAAATATGAGTGAAAGTATTGAGCAGAGTGAATTTTCATAATCATGGGAGAAGAAAGATTAAAAAAGGGCTGATGAGTCACTCTTCAGAGTCAACAATACGGTAAAATTTGGGGGTTCAGTATGACTTGGTGATGTATACTGGGGCTGTGGCAAAGTGAAAATGGTTCTGCACAGCTGCACTGGAGTACATTACAGCTAATCTGTGTGTTTATGCTTTCAAGTATATCAGAAGAAATTTTATTGAATAAACAACTCTGAACCTCTCACACCTTTACTTTGTGTTGTGATTAGCTCAACACTTATTGCAAACCTATCTGATCTCAATTTTTGTTTACTCTTGTATTTTGTCATTATGACACTTGTAATTATAGGCTCTCAAGTTCTTTCTCTTGTTGTTTGCTCTTCTGCTAAACACAATATTAGCCCTTCAGAAATCCATTTATTTCTACTAGATAGCTATGAACCACTTATTGGCCATGTCACAAATGAGTAGTCTCTAATTAGCCCATCCATTAATTGTTCAGATTGCTGAAACTTTATTTAGACTACCATTGCATAGTCTATGGCCAGTGATACCATCTGAGAGCATTTGAGTGCTGTGTGAAATAAACCAGTCTTGCCCGAGTGGTGTAGAAATCTTACACTGGAAGAATCATTAGACAGGATTACTGCCTTGCACTCCCACAGCTTCCATCTCACTCCCACCATCTGCTAAATGCTGCCAGCCACAGCTGAGTCTGGCACAGGCAGCTGCAGGGTGACAGAGGCTGTGGTGCCATGCAGAGTATATTCAAAGCAATCAGAAAACAGGTTCTGAGGCCAAGGTCCCAAGATCTTATAGCTGTCACTGGTGATCCAAGGCATAGGACATTTCCATGCTGGGAAAAGTGGTGGAAAATTGTGCCTTTCCCAGAATCTTGATATTTTAAAGTAATAGAAATCATTGAAATTTTGCAATCTGCCTCATGTTTTTGCTGAAAAACCCACAACTGCAAAGCTAAAAATAGTTTTCTTCTATTGTGAAATAGAGGACTCAACAGGATCTTAATTTTTGTAAGTAGTATTTCTACCAGAACAAACATGGAATTGCCTTGACTGTTTCCTTTCAAAGCAAAGGAGCAAATGACTTCAAATTTATTCACATTTGACAGATAAATTGACTATAACTATTCAACATCATCAGGCATATAAATGGTTAATATATTGCCATATGAAGCTAAAATGTGATAAAGTTATTTGAGGTAAGTCATGAAAATAAAGATGCTACAGATGTAAAGGCTGTTGGAGAGCCTGTGTAAACTCTCCAGAATTTATATAGTGGTTTAGCACTGATAGCCCTGTTTCCCTTTAACTTTTCCAGGTATATACTTTATAACAGATACAAAAGATGGTTTACCTGTCTTAAATTATCTGAGTATTTATGCTGCATTTAATGGCATTAGGTTTACAGTCTATCTCTTTGCTGTTCAGACTGGTCTTTTCTCACTTGCTATGGATCTCATGTTAGCTTTTCAATTACAGATTTCAGGGAATGGTGGTTTATCTTTGAATGTGACTCAGCAATTCATGAATACATAACCTTGTCAGAACAGCTGGAGCATGTCTCTTACCTGCTCTGTGGGATGTGCTAAAGACTTTTTTCACAAAGTGAGAGTTTGTTAAAGTGTTACTCCAATGCAATAAACATCACCATGCAGAGCTGACCTTGGAGGTGGCATTTTTAAGAATTTTTCAAGTCTTTAAGGATACATCTTTTTCTGAAGGCCTTAGAAAAGACTGGTAATCTGAAGGTAACCAGAACTCTGTCTTGAACTTAGTTATTTTAAACTTACATTCTGTTTAATAGAAAGTTGAGAACAGCTGAATTGAGAACATTTCACAAGGAAATGTTCTAATTTTTCTGGAGTTATTTTGGTATTGTTCAACAGCATTTTTCCTTTCATCGGTAAATTTGCAGTGGAGTTGGCACAAGACGTTGCTTGTACTTACCCAGCAGCTGAATCCTGAACTGCCATGGCTTAAAGCCAAGCTTGAATGGCATCACTGCCTCTCATACCTGCTCTTGCTGCAATTAATACCAAATTTTTCATTTGTACAAAAGAGGTTTAATGGTGTCACTGTCAACTATCAGACAGATCTGTTAATAAAGCACTCCCAGGATTTCTTGTGACCTACCACAGGTATCAAAACCGAACTTGTTCTGCATTGTGAATCTCTTTCAGTCATACTCTGATAGCTCCACAGACACATCTCTGAGTGTAGGTGTGATGGCAGGATCAAGAATTTTCCAGCAAAAAGTCTGTCCTGCTGAAAACTTATATTTTCCTATTTTTGCAGCTCTTCTTCTCCCACCTGCAAGAACATTCCTCCTCATGAGTGGTTTACCACTACCAAAAAGGAATGCCACAGAAGGCAGCATATGCCAGATTCCACTCTGGACAAGATAACTTCCACACCTGCCATGGTCATCTCTCTGTCAAAAGAGACAAAAGTGACTTCTGCCCTCCATCTTCACCAACATCACCAATACCAGTATCAGTATCATCATCACTGCAGCTTTTCAGAAGGTCAGGTTCAAATCTAAGCTTTTTCCTAAAGCAGCAAAGCAAATTGGACTGCTGTCTCCTGCAAAACCTGGGAATACAGAATATCTGGTCTTAGCAGGCTGTCCCTCCCCTTTTTTAGATTTAGAGTCTGCATATAAGCCAAGAACCCTTTCTCTGGTGGGAGAGGGCATGGTGAGCACAGCAAAGATAAACTGACAAAATATAAATAATATTTGGAAAGTTATACTAATTCTCAAAACCCAACAATGAATGAAAAATAAATCAGCCCACGCAGGGTACTTTTTAAACCTAGCAATTTTTAGGCCAAATTGTATATGATTTGTGAAGGTTTGGGTTTGCAATGCTATTAGTATTTTCAGCAGCTCCTGCTAATATTCTCATTAAGGGTAGATGTGTGTCTAAGTAATTTGGTTTAGGTGAAAAAGCACCTTAAAATACATATATGAGAGACAAAAATATGACTTCTAGACACTTACTCCAGGAAACCTTTCCATCCATATTTTACGCTGGAAAACCTAAAAGTGGTTTAAGGTTTGCTTTCCTAGATTTTACCAGAATTTTTTTTCTATATAATTCTCCTCTGCAAAATTTTATGAGTTTTTTTCTTTTTCTGATTGTGAATCTGTGAGTGCAAATAAGGAGTAACAAAGTAGAAAGTTGAGCTTTAGATCAACTCTTAACTGGAAGCAATTGAGTAGTCTATAAAAATGTCCATCAGGCTGGGGCAGAAATAATACAGTAAAAGAAAAAAGTCATTTTGTTGCTGGGGGTGAATATACAAAGATTTAGTTGGGAATAATTTCACTGAGCAAAGTTTAAAAATACTGTATATTTTTCCAGGTATAGGTATCATACCTATGGATCTAATTTGTTTCTGTTTTGGATCTCCAGCAAAGATGTCATATTACAAACTACTTTTAAAAATATTTCAGAATGGAAAACCTATTCAAGTAGTTTTTATTTATATTTATTATTATATATATTTTATTTTTATTTATTTTTATTTATATGCTTCTTTTTTATAGAACAAAGGCTTAAATTCAACACCAGAGTACATCAAGTAATGTCTCTGATGCCATTAAAACACATATTTTAATTTAATTGCAAGGTAGACTAAGAGTAGCAGAGGGCATGCATTAGTAGAAGTAGCTACTGGAAGCAGCCCAAATAATAGAACACCTAAAGGTAATTGCAAGAGAAATGAATCTATGTAAGAAGTAAAATACTTAAACCATTCCCTGGTGTGAAAGTCCTCTTTAGCTGTAATGGTGCTAGCAAGTGCTCCTGTAGTACTTATTCTGTATATTTTCTACCATCAGATAAGATAAATGGAAATGTCTTTTTGTTCATTGACAGTATTGTCCCTTCTGACTGAAACATTTTATTCAAGTCTGAAATGTTAACCCTACTGACATGAAATCATAGTTTTCTGCCATCATGTCAGTGACCCACATTAATGTTACAGAAGTGTTGTAGAGCAGCAGCACCTGAGTTCTAGTTTTTGTAAAATAAACCTTTGTGGAAATTGGGCCAACAGCATAAATTTAGCACAGACCTTACTGCTAATGCTTTATCAGAAAAAATGCTTATCTTGAAAGGATACTGCGTGCCACAGACAAGCCATGAAATACCTGGAAGGATTAATTTTTTTGGTAACCCACTTGCAGTCTAACAGTATGATGTGAAAGGATGCTCTGGGTAAATTTATTTATGTTACAAAAGAATTAATTTTTAACAATTTGAATTACACTCTTTGTAAGATTAATATTATATTTAGTAATAAAGAAAATTATCCAGTACTTGGCAAATTATGGAGATGATTTTACTTCCTTTGGTCACATGAAGTAGATCTTATACAAAAAAACATTTCAACAAATACCAGAATTGTTATTCAACTATGGTTGTTATTCAGATGATCTGGATACTTGAATGCAGGCAAGATTGGAAAGTTCATAAAGACCTTATTTTACATTTTCCTTCAAGCACAGAAACATAAGATTCATATTCCTAATTTCTGCTCCTTCTTCCCTTGTGTCTTATAGTAAACACTACCTTCTTCACACTAAAGTGCATGTTCATAGCAATTAACAACTACAATAATATTTTAAAAATCCCAAATGAAGAGACTTATTATGCCCTCCTTATTTACCTGTGTGTGAGTAGCAATTGGTTCCTTTGAAGAAAAATGTGGTTTTTTTCTTCCTTTACTCTTCATCAAAACGTCTTCTCTACTGCTAAAAAACATTAGCTTTTTGTAGTATCATTTGCAATTCAGGTGAATTCTTGCAGAAATGCTGCTTTTCTACAGTGACCAGTATATCTGTTTAACATATTGATCACATGGAAGTTCTGACAAGTTTAGAATGCAAATTATGAAAAACTAATATTCCGTTTTCACAATCTTTTGTTTACCTTCTTATTCCAAGTGGAATGTTTCCTCATCACACATGTGGAATTCACAGAATAAGAATTATGGAATTATTTCCATGGGAAGAGACATTAAAGATCATCTTGTCCCAACCCCTCGGTTATGAACCTTCCTCTAGACCAGGTTGCTCAAAGCCTCATCCAACCACACCTTGAATGTTACCAGGGATAGGGCATCCACAACTTCTCTGGCCACCTGTTCCAGTGCCTGATCATTTCCACAGTAAAGAATTTCTTCCTAATGTCTAATCTAGATCTACCCTCTTTCAAGGGCTCTACAAGCCCTTGTAAAAAGTCCCTCTCTAGCTTTCTTGTAGGCCCTTTAGGTAGGAGAATAAATCTACTGGTAAATGGAAATGTATTCACATTCACAGCAGCAGAGGAGTGGCACAATGATAATGTTCCTATATATTTTCTGTTTAAAATTATGAATTTTGTTAAACTGTGTCCTGAGCTGAAATTACCATGAAGTCCTGCTGAATCCTTTCTATTTTACCTGCTACAGCTGCTTGAAGAATCATCCCAAAACTGGAATTTGGCCTGTGTCAATTGGACTTTGTTCACTCTTTAAATGGCTGGAAAAATTTCATCTAAATCTTGAGAGAAAAACCATGACAATCTTAGGGTGAAAGGGGTATGAAAATCAGACTGATTTTTTGGCTAGTTTAAATTTGTGAAACTCTACTGCTGTCCACGGTTACAATTCCCTAGAAAAAATAGAAAGAATAGGAGGAGGTCTGTGTGTGTGCAACTGTAGGGCTGCAATCCTGTTTGCATCACAGAAGCTCAGTGGGATGTCTTCTATGGCTGGAGGGTTGCAATGGAGGGATGTACAGTTTTCAGGAACAAGGGGCCTTTATGTGAGAGAGCAGCTGGAATGCATGGACTTCTGCCTCGGGACTGATAGGCCAACAGAAAGCTTATGGGTAGGGATTAAAGAGAAGGTCAGTATGGGTGTAGTGTCTGCTAAAGCCTCCTGATAAAAAAGAATAAGTGGCCAAGACCACTGGACCTCATGGGTGAGCTCAGGCACCCTGGTACGTGCTGAAGGAACAACACAACAGGGAATAGGCAATGGAGGATGCCTCTGCAGAGAAGCCATGACAGCTTCCTGAGCCAGGTGATAAAGAAGCCAATGAGTTGAGATGCTCTGCTGGATCTCATGCTCAGAAACAAGGGCTCATTGGAATTGCAAATGCTGGACACAGCCTTGGCTGCAGTGACCATGAGATGTTGGAGTTTGGGATTCAGAGAAGAGGGAGTAGAGCAAAAAACAAGTTCACGACCTTAGAGTTCAGAGAGCAGACTTTGGCCTCTTTGAGGATCTGCTTGGGAGAGTCCCATGGCAGAAGGCTGTGGAGGGAGGAAGGACCCAAGAAAGTTGGTTCGGATTTAAAGGTAACCTACAAGTCCTGTTGAGGTGATTGGGTGCTGCAACAAGTTGTTCTGAGAAAGTGAATATCTCCATTGTTGAAGATACTGAAAAGGAGTTTAGACACAGTCTATATGTCCTGCTTAAGTGGTGGTATTAGATAAAATGATCTCCAGAGGCCCCTTCCAACCTCAGCCATTCTTAGATTCAACAATTCTGAGGTTCTATGAACTGATACATAAAGATTAAGACACAACTGATACATAAAGATTAAGTCAATAAATTACATCTTAGCAAAAAAATATACTCAAGATGTCATGCAGGATAATAAATTTAATAAGACAAATATCAATCTTAAACTGGCCACACTATTCTCTTCCAAACTATCCTTTAATCCTGTACTTGATATTTGGGTGGTTTTATGCTAAGAATTAGTAACTCATTCTAAAAGACAAAAATATATTCATAATGTGCAACATCTAGACAAAGTGATCTATTCTGTTTTTTAACACAAGTTATCCTCCAAATGAAATTGAAGCAGGGAGATAATCAGAAGGTAGAACTACAGCTGTGTTTGTTATATGGCTAATCAAAGAAAGAAACTGTTTGCTTTGATTCTTATCCTGCTGTCCTGTAGAGAATTAATGTGAGCAGCTGACACTCTGAGCATTTACTTTGTAAATGGGGAAATCAAGGAAAAACACAAAAGTCACCATAGCACAATTACAACTGTCCCTGAAAAATGGACTAACCTAAACAGCAATGTGTTTCCTCAGGTTTCAAGGTTTAAAAAAAAAAAAATTACATCTTAGCAGACTTATTAATGCTCTTTATTATCTGTTCATGGCCAAGATTTCTCATATGTAAAAATTCACCTTTAAATTACACAAAACTTCCCTTCCTGGTGAAAATAATTCCAGTAACCTGACAGTAGTAGCAATGAACACCTGTGTCCCACTTCTGCACGGTGGACATATGAACAGATAATGATAAAGTCAATATGAACTCTTCTCTTAATCCTTCCTGAGGCATTATATTTTTATTATTCAAACTGGAACTGTGCAGTCTCCCAGCCACAAGGGTCTATTATTCTGCACATATGTTTATGTTTGTGTATGGATGTAAATATATAAATATATAAATAAACCACAGAAGAAACTAGGGCTCACTGTTCCAAAGACTAAATGTTCCAAAACTCCTTGGCAGTCAGCAGGCCAGATGTGTGTGCTTTAAAAAAAAAAAAAAAAAATTTTTGTTTTTCAAACAAATGAGATGTTTAAAAACAAACCTTTTCACTGCCTGGAGAATATGATCCCATTTCCAAGGTGTGGCACAGAAATGTGGCATAGATGCTTGTAAAACCTATTTTAAGGCACTCAGATGCTGTTGTAAATTGCCTGTGTACCAGTGAAAGGTATAGAACTGTACATCCAGGAGGAAATTAGGGCCCTAGTGCAGACAGACTAGCAAGATTTTGAGTAGAAGTAGCTCCATATTGTCATGCACTCTGTTCTATAAAGTGTATTGGTTTTGCATTTTTTTAATCAAATACATGCCTGATTTTTTTCCACTAGGGCCATAGATGATTAAGGCAGTATATACCATGAAAGAAGACAACATCTAATAAATTACTCTGAGTAAGAGCTGTAATAGATTCTTGCAGCTGAACTCCTGCCACAATATACCTGTCAGGCTCCTGAGGGCACTATTAGGCTACATTAGCCCTGATCAGTACATATTATTGCCATCAAAATTTACAGGTTTTTCAGTGACTGCAAAGAAAGTTCAGACTCCTTTACTGTTTCATACCTATTTTGGAGAGCCAGAGACCATCTGGCAGACCAGGAGAAGAAACTGGGGTGTGACAGGGGCTGCAGACTTGGACTTTGTCTGGTCTGAGACTGAAGAGGATTTAAAAGCAAAGCCTAAGGACATTACCAAGTGTTCTTTGTTCCTAGCCCAGACTGTGCCCGTGCCTGGCTCAGTGTTGCACTCTGTTGTCACCAGTGTAGGCTCTGCTGTACCTGCCATGCAGGTGTCACTGTCACACAGCCCCAGAGCCCTCAGTCTCTGTGCCAGAGGGGTCAGGTCCCCACATCAGGGCTGTGTCTCCCAGCTCCACCGCTGCTCCCCCCAGCAGCCAGGGCAGTCCATGGCCTCCCCTCCTCTGCCCCAGTCCCACCATGGCCTGCCAGTGCTGAGGAAGCACAGTGTCCTGTCTCGGGGGTTTGGAAGCAGCTGAGGATCCCCTCCTGGAGAGGAGCCACGGGATCTGCAGGTGACAAGGGCGAGATGTGTTTAACTCGGGCACCCAGGCTGAGCTGGGGCTGGTGTCAGCCATCAGGACATGTCACCCAGCCTGTGGGTCAAGGGTGGGTCAGGACTCGTTCAGAGTACAGATATTAGACACAGCAGCCTGCAGAAGGTCTGTGGAGTGGGATGGGCTTTGTGAGACAGTGGCACACACTGCATCAGAACTGAATATTTTCATACTTGTGCTTGCTGAGCTGTCTGGGAAGGTGAATGGTCAATTGTTCTTTCCTTCATTTATTGGCAGAAAAGGTCATGACCAATGTAACTGGACTTTTTTTTTTTTTTTTTTCTGCTAGAAAATCTAATAAACCTTCTACAGTAGGTTAAGTGCAGCTCCTGAGTGCAGTTTCTGGGGCTGGCTCCTGTAAAGCCTAAAATTTCTTCTTTCAGCAGTGCAGTCAGAGTTGCCCATCAAGCTGTGAAGCCTCTAAGGACCTTAATACACAATAAACAGAGAGAAGTCCCCCTTTAAGATGAGTTTTCATGCTTTTTGCAACAATGCAGAGAACTGTTAAACATTACAGATGTCTCTGAACTATTTGTCAGGGATGAAATTGCCACTTTGCAGTACCTCCACCTCCATTAATATGCTTTTAAGAGAAGCAGAGCTTGAGAAGTATGTGAAGCAGGTTTTTTTTTTTGCTTCCCCATAAAATGTCTTAGCTCACACTTAATTTTATCCATGATTATTTACAATAAAATTACTTTCATCGGCCTATAAATCCTTACCTGGCACATTCTTTTTCCAAATTGCTTTATTAATCCTTAGTTATTGTTAATTGGAAATGGCACAAACAGCACAATCATTTTCTTAACTCTGGCCGACAGCTGGGCTTTAATAGACTACAAAGCATGACTTTTGTGTCTGGATTTTATTTCTCCTCTGCATTAGCAATGTCACACGGTTGCAGAAGGAAAAAAAAAAGAGATCTATTTCTGAGTGTTGTTTTTAACTATAAAGAGACAATGTTTTATTACAACTATAATGGATTAAAACTCGTTCTGAAATAATGCAGGCAGACAAAGCAGTTTGAGTTTTGTATTCACATTTATTAGTTGGGGGTTTTTTAATAATTTTTCATAGCCCTCTACTGCAAGTATAAGTTTACTTGTGTGCTACTGGCAACATTGGTCTCTCTGTGCCATGTTTGTGGGACCCACAGATTATATGATGTGTGAAACAAATTGTATAACTTCTCTGCAGTGACAATTGATCTGGCAAAATATTTATGTTTAACAGTACAAGGTATTGGTAATTGCTTGGTTCAGGAAGAGCATGATTTTCCTTTGGATACTCTTCATGTGTTTGCTGAAACTGTGATTCTTTGACTTCTTTTAGCCACCTACTGGAAGTCTTATTAATAATATAAAAGTCATAAAAATTAAGTACCAGGGATGGAGGAGCTTTCAGATTCTACATTTAAATAGTAGGCAGAAGAGTGGAAGTATGCTGATAAAACTGAAAATATTTGAAATATGAGTGTTTTTTCCCCTGAACAGCAGTGTTATTCCTTTTAATGATATATTGCATCTAGACAGTTAACCCACAGGGTAAAGTGAGACTGGTTTCCCAGCTGATATTCCCATATTCTCACATTCACTGTATATCCTGCTTCAAGACACAGAAGAATTAAAGAATTCTGACCTTCTTCTCTGTCCAAGCATTTGTAGAAGGTGCTTTGGAAATTTGAGAAAATTACCTACTTCTGAATTAAAGAAATGCTTTATTATTGGATGTGAAGTTTTTTAATATAATCAAGATAAAGGATATAAAACTGTAGAAAATAGAAAATCTGTCATTTAGACAGATATGGATGTACAATGCAAATGTAAGAACTATGGCCCAAGGACTATGAAAGTGATCTGATGAAAGAATTATAATGGAATCTCTTATAAAGGGGTTTGTGTTATTGACATCTTAGCCATTTACATAAGTGTTCAAGGAAAGGAAAATGAGGACTAGTTCATGTAAAAGAGATCCATTTCAGGAAAAATGAGATGGAAGTAGAAAAAAAATTATTAAAGTCTGATGAATCACCAAGATATAGGAACTTGCTATCAAAACCTGTATTTCTTTTAAACAAGGAAACTTAACTTTTTAAAAATAATTTTTAAAAACTTTTCTATTTCATCAATTCTTAACTAAGCTAATAATTTTTATATTGGTTCAAGAAGCAGAGTTTCAGACCTAAGGCTAGGAAAAAAGTCTACTGTTACCCGCAGCTACTTGTGTGACCTTGAACAATTTAATTTTTTCTGGATTTAAGATTCTGATTCCTAAGTCTAAGGGACACATCCTTAGTGGTAAGATAAAGATTTTTGGTGGTTTGTTGAAAATCTGTAATAATAGGTTACATGTGCCAATACAGCTCACATGTTGGAAGAATAAACACTATTTAACTGTTGTTAAAAGTGTTAACATTGTTAACAATGAAAGTTAATTTATGCAGTGTTTTAGTTCTTCCCACTCTTTAGCCATCTTTGCTAATGCAGCCTTGGAAAGGTAACCCCTCTAAAAAAATCCCAAACAAAACCAGCTTCTCTCTTCTACCTTCAAATTGGCAGATTGCCATTCACAGAAGCCAATGGTGTTGTTGGAGTGCCCAAATATTCCATCCTCCCAACACTCCTCACTCTATTTTTTATATTTTGAATTGCACTTTTGCATGTTTTAAAACATGTGCTGCAGATTGAGAGACACTCACTTCCTAGCTCTCTGTCTACTGTGAGACCAAATGTACCATAAGAGCCCAGCCCTCGAACAAAACACAAACACTCATGCTCTAAAAAGTGCTTACTCAGTATTTCATTGTAACACTGATTTAGCTGCATTATGTACTTTTGGGCTCAATTTTTACTATTTAAAATGGGTCTAAAAAATTTACCTACACCCTGGATGGGGTTCTTGTGTTAAATTGGTCCATTGTATCTGGAAAGGACCAAACATTAAGAGAGGGAGGTAGGATCAGAGGGACTACAGCTACACATCAAATTCCTTTTCAGTACATACAATGCCTTGTTTTGAAAACTAGCAATGAGATTGATGCTTTCAACCAAAAATTGTTGAGTCTAAAAATGGTAATTTTTCTCCAGTTTTATTAAATCAACCCAGGCTATAGAGACAGAAGAACCTTCTTTTTGCATACAGCCTCGTGCAGAATGCTGTAAACTGTCGGAAACACTTTCTGCTGAAATGTTTTCTACCTACTCTGCCCCTCTTTTGATATTTGCTATTGTGAAAAGGAAAGGACAAGTAAGGCACCTGAAAGTTACCCTCACACCACCCACCCCCCCCACACACAAAAACACACACACATAGAAAACAAAAAAAGAAAAGAAAGAAAAGAATGTTTTCAATTATAAATAGTGAATTCTAAGAAACAGCTGCAACATGTTTCTGAATTCTTTGTTTCTGACTGCTTTCCCTTCATGCCTTGAGCAACCAAAAGGATTAATTCTGGGTAGTTATTTAAATATAGTCACTTGCTTAAAATCCTCTGCCAAGATCAGAGAAAAGGGATTAGGATTAAACTGTTCTAATCAAAAGTAGTGTGGGTTGCTTGATTTTTTTTTTCCTGATAGGAAGTCCTTGCTTCAAGAAACAAGTATTAACACTGTAGGGACTTCAGTGTTGTATACTGCATATGTCTCAGTATTAATAAACACCAAATACAGAAAAAGGTTTTTATTTATTTTTTTTTCTACAGGTGTCAGTGGATGTATTAAGAGATGTCAAGGATAGTAGTAAAATATCATGTTGCAAAATAGCATAAGCACTAAGTGTGTTTCTATTTTTACCAGCCTGTAGAATGACTGAGTTGTTTGAATTCCTTACAGAAGTCATACACACCAAGTGTGCAATGAGCTTCAGTTAGAGCTCATCCTTGGTGTGACTGCAATTGTGATAACAGAAAAAACCAGAATGATTTCCTGTCATGTTTACTTTGCTTCTGTAACAGATGATGTACAATAAAAATGTATATACAAAAGATGTCAAAGTAAGGATAACATCTTAAGATCATGCAGTCTCTTTAGGTCTTCATTTCCATTATTTTATACTTTTATTTTGTTTGTTTAAAAATGACTACTAGTGACTATTTGCAGACATAATGATTCTTACTATGTTTAAATTCAATCTAGATATTTAGTTAATTATTATTTAGTATGCCTGGGTGTGAAAACAAATTTTTAATGAGGCATAATGGATATTTTAATGATGAATAGTGTGGACATATTGGTCTAAGCCATACTTCAGAAGGATGAACTGCATCTTACAGGGGTCACAGCAGGTTGATATATTTTTCAGTTAAACTGGTTGAACTGCTGCAGAGATCCTGTGTTACCCATTCCTCTGCAGCATGGAAATCAGGAACAAATTTCTATTTCTGGAACAAATAGAAATTTTAATGCCTGGCTACCAAAATGTCACCTCCATTCAGTGCTTCCTGAAAGAGGTGTTACTGTGTTTAATCCTCTAGTCTTCTGCATGGTCTTGCACCCAGATGCAGATATTAAAGATGCTGCAGTCAGTTCTACATTTGGAGAGGAGCACTTACAGCAGATTATTTTCAAGTAATCTATTGCCCATTTATAACCAGAGAATGAATGGTCAGTGGATGCATCTCAGTGTTGTTCTTCCTTAATTTAATAATCTGTGTGGCTATAAGCCTGTGTGAGTACACTATTAAATGTATCCTTCCTTTCAGAGATTAATTGTAATCTCATTGAAGATAAATATGAAATATTTATTTGTATTTATTCCATCACATTGCTGAAACATCTTCTAGAAGTAGATGAAAGCTGGCTCAGATGTTGTGGAAATATTGGTTGTTGGGATCGTTATTGATGAGGAAACAGATTGAAATTGAGGTTTGGAAAATATTTCTACCAAGTCATGCAGCCGTCCAGCAGTGGGTTGGAGATAACTTAGATGTTGATTTCCTGGGAGCAGAAACTGTCTCTTTCACAGCACATATGAATCAGAATCATGACTGGAACAATATTAGCACAAGTCACATAATTTAATTTAACTGACTGGTTTAGTTAATGTTAGATGTGTTATGTGATAGGGGTGTGAAGAGGAAATCTGCCTTTCCCTTTTGCTGCAGGTTCATGTCACATAAACAGACATTTTGTTTTCTATATTATGCTTTATGTCAGAAAATGGCTTCTTATGATTATCTAAAATGAAGGACGATACCTTCATGATAGTATATGACTGTAACCAGTAATATTCTTCCTCTTTTCTGTATAGTACAATTCTAACTAAATTAAGCAAGTAAGGTGTCACTTATGCCCTCACATTTGTAACCAGTTGGGTGAAGGAGAAGTCACACAGAGCAACTTTTTTTTACTTCCTGTTGTCCTCTGTCAAAAGGCAAAAAAAAAAAAACCAAAAANGAGAGTCCAGCATTTCCCTAAAGAATTGTAATCTGTGTCACAGTGACTGGCACAGACTCCCATTATTTGAATAGCTGGCACAATGCTCTACACATATGAAAATTCTTCTGGAGAAATATATAGGAGAAATATATAGTTTAGCTACTTTATCTGATCTCATAATGCATAGAAGATAATGTCTCAGTCTGCCCTTCAATGGAACAAGCCAATCTACCAAAAGGCTTTTCCTTGGGTCGGGTTGTGGCTAATAATTCACCTGGCTATGAATTATTAACAGGAAGGTACAGAAATATCTTTGGTTTTCTGACTTATGCATACACTTTCACTGCCTTGTTTAGAATTTAATTAAATCAATTTTTATACTGGGTATGGTCTCAGTATTGCCAAATGCTTTGTTTCATTTTTCATGCATACAGATGTTTGAGTCTTAGTGCCTTTTTGCTTGGAGCCAGATGGAACTTATCCAAGATATGACTAGTCCTGCTGAGCTTTGGCACCTGACTGCTCTTATATTGTCAAAAACCTTGGTAGCTCAAGGTCCTTTGAGAGCATACACTGCTCTATTTTATGACTTTCTGGCAGTGTTTTTTCTTTGTGTAGTCTGTCCCTAAAGAAAACGTTACTTTTTCCTCTTTAGGAATGGAGACATGTAAGTTCTTCTACCCGATGTAGTTGTGTGATTTTTTTTGTATTTAGCTGTGGTGTGACTGGTATAAAATTAGACATGATGGGGAATCGTCCTGTGATGCCGCATTCCCTACTTACTGAATACATCCAATGTGTATGCCAATTAACTCTTGAGAATGTTTATATCATTGAGCTCTAAAAATTATCAATTCAGTGCAGGTCAGACTAACAGATTGTCTTTTTCACAACTCAGCAAGGATTTGGGATTTCAAAACAGGCACATAAAAATATTTAGTAGTCTAGCTGACTCCTTCAGGTTTGCTTTTCTTGTCTTTTAGCCATAACAAAGATGTACCAGGAGTTCTCAAGAGGTTACCCAGTGTATTCAAGCCTCACTGAAACTGAACAGATGCTTTTCAGCTCTGTTGAAGCTAGGTTCCCAGGAAATTCATTAGCATTTTACATGAAAATCCCTTGCCTTTATATTTGCATCCAGGTGACAGTGGCAAAAATGGGGGATGGATGTCTTTGTTTTGCATGACTTATTTCTTGTTTATTTAAAGTTATATTTTCCTCTTCAGATTTTCTATGAATTGATGGCTACAGTCCTATAAGCTTCTACCTTTGTGACTTACATATAGATTGTATGTGAGACTTTATGAAGATCTTAATGCTGAGTCTCAAATCTTTGGAACCTGTGTTGCAGAGATTTTTAGCTGCCCAGCATGGAGTGCCTGCTGAAGGCTAAAAAGAACATTGCAGCTTGCACTTCTGTGTCCTTATTTCTCCATAAGATGATCTTGAATATTCTTCAGATATGTATGGCACTGCAAGTCGGCCCCAAAGGAGCTGATCATTGTTGAGAAGAGTAAATCATGAGATAGTTAATTTTCTGGACAAAGCGGCAATGGGGAATACTTTGAAGCTGTGAAAGCTTGTTCTGAAGTGACAGAATCAATGTCCATGACACAGATTTCAATGCTTTCCTATTAGGCAGTCAGGCCTGTTGCTAGAGTACCAAGGGATCATCTTAGCTAATCACTGACATTACCCATGACAGGAATCTGTGAGGCCATAAATAACTTACCCAAGATATTTATGTGGGAAATGTTGTTGGACAGAGTTGTTCTTTCAATGCTTTATGTAGAGTCATAGTACTCCTTACCAGAGCATCAGAAATTCAGACAGAGCAAGGGCAGTCTGGGAAACCATGTTCACTGCTGAAATAAATCTTTCTTCCTTTATCAAATGCTGCCCTCAGTAGCATGGCAAAAACTGTAGGGAACTAGTGAGAACAGACCGGACACCTCATGCATGGTTTCAAAACACCATAATGCATTTCCTAGAGTCTGAATGGTGCGTGACCTGCAGTACAACCCCAAAACAATGCTATGTCTCCACCTCATCACAACAGATACAAGTTTCAGCTCATTTGTGCAGATGTACCAAGTCCAGTGCTTGCTGCCATTGTCAGATTTGCTGTGCCTGCCCAAATCCCATGCTTCACTGTAGGTATACACACACAAAGTGCATTCCTCTCCTTGGCACAGGCTGCCTCATGCAACCAAAACAATGCACAGAACCTTCCAGACTATCCTCTGAAGCCAGGGGAAGAAGGGCCATACTAGATAATTTGTACTATCTTTCCTGAGAAACCCACTTGTTATGACCCGGTAGATTACCAGAGGGATGCACAAATGTGGAAAATACACACACACACACACTAATCTTTATTCATATAAAATGCACAAACTTAAAAGAAAGAAATCTGACACTGTACTCCAAGAGAAAGAAGATTTTTGTAAAACTAACATTTTGAATTTGTATTACATACAACAGAATGATAATGTTGCACTTACAGAAAAAAAAAAAAGAAAATTAGGTTGTATGCTACTTAACTAAAACAAGTTAAAATGACTCTAGAAACACAATTGGATAGGTTCCCAGTTGGGTTATATAGTTTAGTTCCATTGATTTGAGTGGAATTATTCCATTATGAACTGAGTGAATAATTCACTAGGATTTAATTTGTGCACTAAAATCAACACACAAAGAAATTATCATAGTTATGTTCAGCCTATTGTTGTAACCATCCAAAAGCCTGTGCTGAGGGAAGGTAGGGAGATTTTCTTTGACATCATTAAAGCAACATCTATGCGGCACAAAATTTAGTCCAAATATTCACACTGAAAGGTAGATCTGGGTCATGAAAATCTGGTAATCTTCTTATTTACAGAGGTTTTTCAACAGACTGCTGAAATGCTAGCATCTTATCTTTGTCAAGACCTTAAAAAGTATAAAAAATCCTAATACAATGAGTATTTATGTTTATACCCAGAAAACATAATTTGAATTAAATTTATAAAACAATTATATTTATAAAATTTCTACCATTAATATTATACTCAGTAAATACCTTAAATATGTAATCAAAAGGTTTTTAAAATTTTTAAAGTTTTTGGGGTTTTTTGTTTGTGTTTTTTTTTTTTTTAAATAAACATATTTCCTAACGTTCATTAAGGTTTCAGTTCTTTTACTTTCAAAGGAAAGAAGACTGTCAAAATACAGAATTAAAAAGACATATGTTCCTTTATTCTCACAACTTCCAAAGGAATTTATTCAACTATACGCTAGATCTTTTTCCGTCTTTGGTAAACTTTGGAATTTTTGGATTCCAACCTGAAGCCATACATATGCTTTCCATTCAATCTTTCTGCTCAGATTTATGCAAACTTAAGCCACAGGAAAAGCTTATCCCGAATGAGTCCAATTTGACTGATGTGCAACATGCCTATGCCTTCGTCTGTGCTTGATTGTGTGGATTACGTATTTAGTTCAGAAAAAACATTCCTCCACTGGTTTCTAATGGCTAATTTATGGCCCACTCTGTCCTGAGAAACATATATGATTCAACACTAGATGTGTCTGTGATTAAAATACTCAACAATTATCTGTAAACTTCTGAAGCAAATGAATAGGAATACTGTGTACAGGACCTGTGAAGTTTGGCTTTTTGCAAAGTGTCTTTTTCCTATCTGTCTTTTTCTATCTGTTATCTTTGTGCTTAGAATTTTTGCACTAAGTTTTTCTATTAACACCTTTGGCAGAAAATAAACAAACCATATTTTTAACAGTTACATTTTTTCAAAGGAGTGCTCCACCTTTTTCAGGACAGTGGATTGCTCAGCAATGGGTAAGGTTGGAAGGGAAAAAAGGTAGGGTCATCTGGTCCAACCTCCCACTACAGAAACTTAAGAGAAAAGCAAAACTCCATGGATTAGGAATTGGCTGAGGTCATGCCCAACTTACTGTTCTGCATAAACTCAGGGGTGGACTGAGTTGATGCCTAGACCTAATTATTTATGGAAGAAATATGTATTTAGGTGTAGCAACAGTTAAGCTACAATGTATGTTTAAACTAATACATAAGTGTATTTTTGTGTAACAAATGTGTTTAAGTAAAAATTGATTCTGGACCATCTAAAAATATGACTTTAAAAACCATTAGTGATGAAATGTTAAGCCCATTTCTGAACAGAATCTAACACTGCCACATGACAAAGTACCAATGAAACCATCCAGAGTGTACACTCCTTATATGCTAGATTTCTATATCAAAGTGTTAAAACAAACATAAAATCAGAGGAATATACACATGAAGCTGGTCTTTTCAGTCCAGTGAAAAAAAAAAAATTCAGCTCTTTTTCATGATTTACATTATCACAGATTTATTATTTTAAAGTACTTATTGGCCTTTGACATAATTGTTATTAGTGGAGAAGCTATCTGATTATCTCTAATTTCCTTGTCCAAATGGACATTTTTCATGCTGGCATCTCTTCATATGGCCATTGGGAGCCTATTTTTTCTCTTCTTTTTGACTTCTGTCTGGTGTGTGGTGCTTGCAAGGCCTGTTGCTTTCCTCACAGCCCAGCAGCTGTCTCTTTTTTCAGTTGCTTGAACAGACTCATGGGATGCAATTATTTCAGAAATGTTCATTTTAATAGAGTTGTTGTTCCTATACAGTGTATGTTTATTTGGAAGCATTTGAATGTAAAGGTCTAAATGTGTCATTTGATCCATACTGCTGGAGTCCAATTTTCATGTGTTTTTAAGCCTATGGCATTCTGTATTATTCTGAGTTTTATCTTTGATACACTTGAGATATCCTTGCTTTGTTAGGTTATGTTGAACTTTGCAAATACTGATATTACAAAAGCAATTCTACTTTTGATATCTGCTTCAGACTTTCCCTTTGTGATGGTAATTCTGAGATATCTGAATGAATCCACTCATTCAAGTTTCTAAACTTTGATGTAAATTTCTTGTTGCATATGAGAATTTTCCATTGTCCTTTATGCAATTTTTTTCCTCCTGTCTGATCACCAGTCCATGGGTAGTAGCTTTGTTTTTAGACAAAAATCTAAAAAGTAGAGATTATAGATATTTTATTACTAACTGAAAACTTTGTCCTACCAAAATTTTCAAGCACTTTGGATTTGCTACATTCAATAGAGATGCTGCCAGGAGAAATCTTTCAGTCAATTCTTGTCAGAATAATTTACTTAATATGCACCCTGTGAAGTTTGCACTTTTCTAAAGCCTTTAAGTTTTAATGCAATCTGAACTTGCAGGTTTTTAGGAGGGAAGCATTGGCATTTGCCTGTGAAGTTGAAGGAACTGCCTTTCTACCTTCTGTGTTGATGGACTACTATTTTACATAAACATTTCTAATTCTAGCTTTGCTATTAATTTATTTTTGAGGCCTGAAGTATTTAATAGAGCTGTACTCCTATTTTTACTACAAGGAATTTAGTGACTTGCAATATGCTTTATGTCAGCATTCCCTTCAGACCTTAATTGCTGTTTGGTGGAACCTTTGCTCTTATCTAATATGTGGAGCAGGTTCTGAGATCCACATCTTCTTCGAGAGAAGGACAACACCCTTGTGAGCAGGTTATAAAAAAACTTGCAGCCTGTTCTGTGCCGAGATATATATTGGTAATTAATCTAGCTCACAGGAGAGAAACAGAGCTGTTACCTCAAAATGATCTGTACTTCTATGATTAGGGTGCACTTGGGCTGGTAGGCAAGAGATGTGATTTCTAGCCAGTGGAGACAAAAAGTGGTTTAAGCCTGGGTCTCTCAAATCCCCAAAGACTGTATTAACTTAGGGGTATTTATTGAGTAAAGAAAGGGGCAAGAAAATGGGCCAGTGGTGCTGTTTACTTTTTCCTCCTTTCCTGAAAGGTCTGACCTGATTTCATCAGGAGATGGTTCATAGTTGTGGTTCTTGGAAAAGGATGGACATCTATCTTTATACAGGGGCTGAGTTCACAAACAGAAAAGTTTCTAAGTACAGTACACAGAGGAGTTCAAGCACAGCTGGTGCACAGAGTGACTCAGAGATACTTGTATGTTCTAGATGAGATACTCATTTTAATAAAGGACTGTAACCAAACTAGTAAGTCTTGACTGTCAGCCAACTCTCCTGCCTAGTGATGCGCCACTAACGTGGTCTAAAATACATGCCTTGGCCTGGTCTTCTTCATACTTAAAATTCTGAGTCAGGACTTAAGTTTCCTGTTGTCCAGATCCTAATATTTACTATATTTTTTAGAGAGTACAGCAAGGCAAGGTCTGTCCTGGCTTTGGAGACCATGTAAATATATTTGAATTGGTGAGTCTAACACTAGTCCAACCCCCGCTCTTATTCTCAGTTTGATATAGGCTTATTTCAAATTTATTCAGTTTTTCATGCAGCTGCTACCCAGATTAAACATTGGACAACAGTGTCCCTCAGTATCAGTCATGCTTAGCTCCTACTTTACAAGTTGTCATATGCCTGACCATGCAGTGAAAAACTCACAGATTTTAAAATTATTTGTTATTAGTGAGTAGCTGAGAATTCATATACCTGTGGCTTGGAAAGAAAAAAAAGCTATTGAGAAAAAAACCTATTAACAATTTATTTGGCTTCCAGTACTCATCATAGGGAGGTGCTAGCAAGTGGGAAAAAATAAAAATCAGTGTGCTGAAATTCAGTGCAGTCCTCCAAATCCCATTCCAAATTCTGACCTCAGTCCTCTTTCTTTAAAATTTGCTTATTGTCTACCCATTTTATCACATGTTTAATAATCACCAGCTTCCTGAACATAGTCAGTGATCTATTAGTTGATGTACCTGGAGCAGACGATGGAAAAAAAGAAAGGATTGGATTCATCAAGGGTAATGTTTGTGCCCTGGGCTCCATTCATAGTCAGTGGAGATGTAGTCAATACAGTGAGTAGAGTCTGAAGTGCAATTTGTCTCATCTTAAAGCAGCTGTCTAAGAGAAGTGAAATGAATCAAACCTTGAAAGGACTCATTATTCTCCACTGACCTGAAAGGGAGCCAAGGGGGATGAGCTTCCAAACTTCCATGTAAGCAGACAGATATCAAGCATTAAACGATTTGAGCCCCACGCCACACAAATAGCATTATTTAACAGATGTGGAAAAATACCTGAGATTTTGTTACAATCAGGCCTATTCTATTTGAAGGCTGGCTGACCAGGTCTGTAATCCCAGTTTGGACAGAAAGCATTTACACATGCAATGCAAACTGCTTGAATCTGGGCACACAGATAGATTCCTTTCTGTTCTACATGGGGATGGTCAGCACTGATTTGGGAAGAGGTAAAGAAGGGGACAAAGCAGAAAAAAGGAGTATTATTTTATGTAGTTAAATATATCTGAGTTGTAGCCATGAGATTTCAGAAATACTTTGCAACTAGACTAGTTTAGCTGATGTTCCTTAAAATTATGGCGGCTCCAAATGCAGTGACAGAATTTTTAGACGTGTAGTGCTTTTTGCCATGCAAAGTGGTTTAGAGCTATAAAATTATGATTTTCTCTTTGTGACAGCATTCCCAAAACTTCAGTTTAGTTTAGTATTGGACCTTGTGTATCTACTTCAACTTCCTCAAGTTAAACGCTAAAACTTATAAAACATACTTTCCATACGGAAATCACTTTTATTACTTCAAAAGCAGAAAGAGAAATAAAGGAAAGAAAGGTTAATGTGGAAAAGTAATTAATATCAAACCCTTTGCCCCTTCTAGTGGTCTTTTGTAATCAGAAATTTGAGTCCTTTTTCTCCCTGTGCTAAATAAGAGGGAGAAAAGGGAAAAATACCCAAGCCCCTTGATTTTATGAAGTTATGAAATAATGACAGGAAACAAGGATTTTTGTTCGTTCTTTGGTGTGAATTGGCACAAGCATTGTTAAAATGAAGTTAAAAATCAGAATTTAATTGAAACATGTGATAAATAAAACCCCTTGAAGGTCTTAGAATAATTTTGCCAAGCAAATTGCTATGGAAAACTCATGGAAAAGATTCTTGCTTTTTTTCAGTTGTTTTGCTGTCAGATAAATTCTGAACATCTAATGTTAGACAGGAGCAGACAGTTTTTAATCACAGGACAAAAAATGTTGAAATACCCTCTGCAACTCCATCATCTCTGCCTAACCCCCTGCTATTATTAAGGCAGAAAATTTTCTGAGGTTTGTGATAAACTTGTCTCTTTGACTGCACTTGTGTGTTTTCTATAGTAGCTTTAAGAAAAGCTCCATAAATCCACACTTGTGCTGTGTTTTTAAAAGAAGTCCAATGCATGATCCTACTGTGTGTAAAGCTAGTGGTGTAAAAGAGCTCAAAAGAGTGTCTGTCAGATTCATATGCAGCACCATGTTTCCACTCAGCACTTCAATTCGCATTTTAATAAACACATTAAGGAGGCTCAGTTGTTGTTGGACCCAGGTTACGTCTAATTTCTCATTGAGATGGTGAAGAAAAACAGTATGTTTTGCCCTAAATTGTCAGTCAGTGTATGAGCCCAGTCTACCTCTTCTCAGTGCCTTTTATATGAATAGGTAAGGTTATTCACACAGGCTTTATTTACAATATACTGTGTTTATAGTCCCTGTTGTACATCTTGCTAGAGCTAACATTTTCATAACGATGAGGAACAGCTGGCCACAAACTGTTGTTTCTCGTTAAAAAGACATGTTTCCCAAGCTTCTGGGGATTCTTTATACTGAGACAATACATACTACTGACATTTTGCCCTTTTAATATTCCTTTAGCTGTTCACTTGTGGGATATCTACGGTTCAGGGTTCTAACAGAGTAGTTGAAGTGCTTTTGAGAGAGAACCAAAAGAAACCTACTTTGGGTCATTAAAGATCCCAGTGAACTCTGAACAAGAAAAGATGTGGCCTGGACAGATTCCATCTTGTAAACTGCACTGTTGTCTATTTAATAATGTATTTTCAACAAGTTAACCTCCCCTTAAAAAACCCTCAAAAGGCTGCTGTATTATGCTACTGAACCTATGATGACCACTGTATTCTACTTCAAGAATGGCTTCACTCCAGATGTGGATATAATTTCTTCATAATGATTTTAAGTAGGAGAAGATAAATAATGAGTATTGTACTGGTTACACCAGAAGCTTGTTTTTAATTTATACAGTTTAGAATCATTGGAGGTCCGCCTGAAGAATCATTAGCTTTGGTTTTATTGTTTAAATGATTTGATGTTGTGATGTAAAAGTTTTTACATATTTTTTTTTTTTTTAGCCTAAAATTGACTGGTTTTGATATTTTGTCATTCTAAAAAGAAGTGGGTCTAAACTTGAAGGCATGTTCTATGACTTGAAGGGTTAAACACTTTGGAGGGCTTCTGCAGTTTCCATTTGACTCCTCAATGGACAACCAGCAGAGTTTATGGTTGTGACCATTTCTGTTGTTATGTCTCTGTGAGAGGGACTAAGGTTCTAAATGGACAGTCAACGTTCATGTAGCACTGGGATGCACCACATAGAAATACATACTACTGTGACTAAGTGAAGTGTTTTGTAGCGGTATTTTGTGTAGGAAAATATATATTTCCCAATATAAATTTTAGACATTGAATGAACAAAAGATACGTTTAAACTATATTTATAGCCATATTGAACTAGACATTTTGCATAAATTGTAGCTGTGCAGGGCATCAAAACATGCAGTTGGCTGAGTATATTTTAAAATAGGTAAAGATTAACCAGTATACATGCACAAAAGAGAGAACCTTTCCATGTTTTACATAATTCAAACAGGACTTGGGCACAGCGCCTGCAGGTTGAAGTCCCTGCCTTATGCAAATAATGGTAACATCTAACCCAAAGAAAAATTAAAGACACGGAAGAAGAATAAAAAAAAAGGGGTAGGAAATGCTACTTGCAGTCTATATTGTTCAGACATTCAAGGATTGGAGATTTAGTCAGAATTCTTCCCAATACTCCCTCTGTAATTGCCACTTTCTGTCTTACCTTCCAGTCAGGTCTATAACTTATGCTCATTGCAATATGAAAAAACACATTCTATTTTATTACTGTTTTCTAATCCAATATATGAATGTATTCAACTGGATGCCTAAAAATTTTATATATATATAAAAAATAAAAAATAAAAAATAAAAAATAAAAAAAATAAAATATAAAATATAAAATCTATAATATATAACATATAATATATAATATATAATATACAATATACAATATACAATATA
>VWZP01006417.1:789901-933834 GCA_013396995.1 Dicaeum eximium
ATATAATATATAATATATAATATATAAAGGTATTTTATTGTATTTAATGAGGAGTAAAATTTAACAAGTAACAAAATATTCCATAAAGACTTATGCTCTTGCTGTATCTATTTCATTTGTATTCATCCCATTTGGCTTTCATTTTGCTTTCTACTTGAATTTGGTCAACCCTGAAATTCAGAGCTATGGCATTGTCTTTGCTAGTTTTCTGAAAAAGCCCAAACAAAACAAATAGATATTTGAGTTGGTGTGTTGTCATCTGAATAAATTAAGAGAACACACTTGAGATATGTGAAGGACCTAGAGCACATGTCACATATAGTGTCTGAGGGATCTGGAGTTGTTAAGCCTGGAGAAAAGGAGGCTCAGGAGAAACCTTATAACTCTCTACAACTACCTGAAGGCAGGCTGTAGCAAGGTGGGAGTCAGTCTCTTCTCCCACATAACAAATGACAGAATGAGAGGAAATATCTTCAAGTTGCACCAATGGAGGGTTAGATAGATATTAGGAAAAATTTCTTCACTGAGAGGGTTTTCAAGCATAGGAATAGTCTGCCAAGGGAGTCATTGTCCCTGGCGGCATTCAAAATGTCTGTAGATG
The DNA here is from genome assembly GCA_013396995.1 of Dicaeum eximium. NCBI lineage: Eukaryota > Metazoa > Chordata > Aves > Passeriformes > Dicaeidae > Dicaeum > Dicaeum eximium. The sequence goes on from VWZP01006417.1 coordinate 790,503, forward strand.
TAGGACATCTGTAGAGAGTCAGGGACATATTTCTGCTCAGAAAAGTGAATAATTAATCTGGAGCTTGTAATAAGTTTCTCAGTTTGTATTTAAAAAAGGTTATGAAGGGTACTCATGAGTTTTCTCTCTGCTGTTATTCTTATTTTCTCCTCTGCCCCTTTTGGGGGAGGAGGGGTAAGTAGCTCTGTGGGTTTTGGCTACTAGCTGGCACCAAGTCACCACAGCCTTCCCCGAATCCAAAATTAGATTAGGACTTTCTCTATTCTGTTCTAGTTTTGTGTGTTAGGGACAGTATAGCAAAATCTTTCCATTTTCACTTGGTTGAAGTAGCCAGGATGGTTCACTTCCATCATTAAAACACTGCAAGTTTTCTGTACATGCTTGGATCTTCATACAGAGCAATTATAACAGCAATGTGAGGCATTTTTCAGGTACACTAATTCAGCTACTTTAGCTCTGTTGTAGACAGGATTGTAGGCATTCAGGAGAGATAAGACTTAGGTCTAAAACTCTAAAATCTAATATGTTACATAATCTTGAAATAGAATTCATCTTCTAAAATATGTATATGCTATGTATTGTGCTTACTTCTGGAATCTTGATTAGGTTTTTTGCTCTGTTCCCTTCTGTTGCAAAATATGTATTTCAGATTCAGTAACAGAGAACACCCAACTCTGCTATTTTTCTCTGTAAACTAAAGAACTTTGCCCTTTTTATCCAAATCTGTGGGGAACTTTAAGAAACACTGTGCTTTTGTGTGTGTGAGTATTGTTTTCAATAATGGCACAATGAAGGCTGAGGGAGAGGAAATTTTTATGGAATCAGAATGTGATTTGCATGTCTTAGAGGAAGTAGCTCTGCATTTAAATGTTTTAGTCATCTTTGTTTTCCTGACTTCACTTGCAATGTGGATTATCTGAATACAGATGTCTCAGACTTCCTCATAAGAATTCTAAACAAATAATGCCACAAATCATAGAAAAGTTTTTCTTTGAATTTAACTTCTTTAAATGTCTCTATTATTTCTATTTTTATATTGTCCTTTTTTCACCATTCAAGCACTTCCCCATGGCAATGTACCATTTTTGACATAATGATCAATTAATTGGAAGGCAGGTCAAAAAATACTGCCCAAGAACAAATGACTGCTAATAGTACATACCTGTTAATTGCTATACATTAATTTTATACCCTTTTTGTTCATCCTTTTTCCTACCTTTCAGTCTGTTAGTTCTTTAAATTTTGGCATAGTTATATGGTGACTGGAAACAGGCTTTACATAAGTTGATATCTACCGCTAGCCAAGATGGTATAAACTGGTATGGAAATACCATCAATTTTATGCTGTACTTGACCCTGTATCTCAGGTTTTCAAATGTTTTTCACAGGAGTCATAAACATGTTTGTGTATTGGGTCAAGCTAATGGCAATATAAATTTGCTTCTTCAAGTGAGAAGTAACCCTTTGGGTGGTAAGCATTACATGGAAAACCAGACATAATCAGTTACAATAAAATAGTGATATTTTAGCAGTCTAGAAACCTATTTGCAAGACTTTTTTTGCACTTTTTTAATATGCAATGACAGGAAAAGAAGGACTCTAAGAAGAGTTCTCCTCTTACTGTGTAACACAGAGAAGTTAGAAATGTCTGTTTACAATGAAATTCCAGGTGTGTACACATAGAGGAATAAATGCCGTGTACTATGGGCTTATATTTTCCTCATATTTGACTATTACACCTGGTGTTACATGTTTGCTTGATTTTAAACGTGGGAGTGACTTCATTACTCTTAGAATTGCTCCTGGACTCATTAAGCAAGACTCATTAAACACTTTACTATGTAGATGTTCACTTAAACAGTGGCATGAGGTGACTGAATCTTAACAGGTTAATTTGGGAAACAAAACATTGCATCTTCTCTGACTATGTTATAAATATATACACCTTAGGGATGGAGAGATGGACACTGCCTGTAAGTCTCCATTTTAGTTTCTTGACTAAATTAATGTTTCTATTGTACCATAGAGTTATGTTTGTTGGAGAGATCTGAGCTCTTGCTGGGGCATGGGGGGTGTCAAGGAGTTTGTTTTCAGTCTGTTGGTAAAAATGGAGGTGAGGGCATCAGGGCTGAACAGAAGGAAGTTATGATAGATGTCCTTGGAAACTCAGTCCAGGTTTGAGACATTTTCTGTTACCATTATCCAGGATGACAGTCAGTTTGGTTAGTTTGGTTAAAATGTAAGAATTTTTTTTCCTCCCAGGTCATTGTCCTCAGGAAGGTCTCCAGTTGAATTGATGGGTTTGCAATGTGTATTCTGGCATTTGCATCAGAGGTTTGGAATTATTTTGTGAATTTTCAGTTGAAGCCCTATGAAAACCACAGTTAAAGAAAGCTAATTCTTAGCTACTGTATTTAGCAAAACTACTTGTGATTTGGGGGCTACATAAATTCTTTAAATTCTTAATTTATTTGGCGTTCAAACTCCTGTAATAATTTTTTTACCATAAAACTTCTTGTGTTAATTCTAATTTGCTTGCACAGTCACTTTAGTCATTCTTAACACAATTAAATTAAGCAGCTTGAAAGTTAAGAGGCATTATTGTCCTGAGCAAGTCGAGTCATTAAATCAACATCAGGTTGGCAAGGAAGTTGAGATGTCTGTGATGACATTAAAGTGAGAAGAAATGACAATCTGAACAGTGACTGTGTAAGTGATTCATATTTTATACTGTACTTAGGAAACCAATACAAATGTAATGCTATCAGTGATAAAAATGAAAAAAAATGCAAATAATTAAAAAGTCAAATGTACCTCAATAGAAAAAGAAAATGAATGCTGAAGCAGAGATGCTTGAACTGTAAGACTCTTGTGCCCTTTTCAGTAAAGATTAATTTTATTTTCTTTCAACAGAGCTCTCTAGAATAACTCTAGATATTTTATGAAGTAACTCTTGACAAATTTTTCTGCAGATTTCCACACACCAGGGAATTTGAGAATTTTCAGGTGAAAGCTTGTAGATGAATTATTAGAATAGAGAGACTCAGAGACTGATTTTTTTCAATTTAAACTTTCTCTTCTACCAGTTTGCTCTTTTCTTAGGCAAATCATTATGGAATATAATCCAGAGCACCAGTTGTTGAGTTTTTAGGCAAGTTATAAACTGCTCTTAATTTCAGTAAACATTGGGTCCTTATTCATGTGGGTCTGAAGACATTTAGTAAAAGACAGCTCATTAGAAAATGTGTGCTCTTTGAATATTACTGAAAATGTTAAACATACATTGGATGGCAGGGCTGGATAATTATGCTCCCTCTACCTCTATCCACCCACCTGTAAAACACTTATGTGTAGTCAGAACTCTTGAATGATGATTACAATACTCAAATTCGTGTCCTCAGTCACTAGAGTGCTGTGATTTCAGCTGATTTAGAGCCTGAAAGTAAAAATGAGAACTGAGAATTACACTGGTGTAAAACTTTTCAGAAGATAAAATTCCTTGGGATTTTTTGGACAGGTTCCCCTTATTTTAAATGGTACTTTATTGAAACCGACTGTTTGTAGATTTTGGAGGTTGTTTTTTGAGTGGTTTTTGGTACATTAGCCTAAAAGTTTCAAAGCAATTTTCACTTTGTGAGGTGTTCAGGCCAAAATGTGTTTTCTGGTCAAAACCACATATATGCTGGTGATAAATATTTAAAAGCTATTACTAGATGTTGAAAACCTAATTCTACTCTTCATTTTGTCATATTTGAAACAGGTAGAAAGCTAAATTGGGTCTCCCGTGGAATGAATAATTGCCTTAATCATTTACATATATATATAGTCTGTTACTCTCGTTAGATTTTTTTTTTCTTTTGGTACATAGTTGTATTGGGTTTACCCTGGCTGGAAGCCAGGCACTTGCCAAAGCCATTCTATCACTCCCCTCTTCAGCTGAACAGGAAGACAAAATGTAATGAAAGGTTAATGGGTTGAGACACAGACTGGGAGAGATCACTCACCAAAAACCATCACAGGCAAAACAGACTCTGACTGTGGATATTAGTTGAATTTATTACTAGCAGAATCAGAGCAGGGAGGTGGGGAATGGTGGTTATGGTCAGTCCACCACACAGAGTTCCTGTTGCTGCTCAGGAAGGAGTCATTCCCCTGCTCCAGAGTGGGGTCCCTTCCATGGGAGATATTTCTCCATGAACTCCTCCAACGTGAGTCCATCTCATGGACCACAGGTCTCTGTGAAATGCTCCATCATGGGTCCCTCTTCCACAGGGTGCTTTCTTCAGGCACAGGCTGCTCCAGGATGGGTCCCCCATGGGGTCAGAAGTCCTACCAGGAGACCTGGTCCAGCATGGGCTCCTCTCTGCACAGGTCTACAGGTCCCTGCCAGGAGCTTGCCCCAGCACAAGCCTCCCTCAGGTTCACAGCTCCTTCTCAAGCATCCACCTTCTCTGGCTTGGACTCCTCCAGGGGCTGTGGGTGGATCTCTGCATCCCCACGGGCTGTGGGACACAGCTTCTTCACCATGGGATGCACCATGGGCTGCAGAGGAATCCCAGCTCCAGTGCCTGAAGCATCTTCTGCCCCTCCTTCTCCACTGACCTTGGTGTCTGCAGGGCTGTTGCTCTCATGTTCTCACTCCACTTTGGCCACAATTACATATGCACAATAATTTTTATTTACCTCTTTAAATATATAATCACAGAGGCATTAGCACCATTGGCCCAGCCTTGGCTAGCAGCACAATCCATCTTTGGAGCTGCCAGGAATTGGCTCTGTTGGACATGGAAGAAGCTTCAGTCAGCTTCTCACAGAAGCCACCCCCACTACCAAAATCATGGTAACTCAATACAGTAGTAAACAGCATTGCAATTCTTTTTCTCTTGAGTTTAATAGTTCACATAAAATACACAAGGGACAAGATGTAAGACATTCTGAAGCATGGTTGGGTTTCAGGCAACTTGGATTCAACTCTGTTCTAATTTGCAGGAAAGCTTTTGCCATTACCTGAATCAATGCCTTAACAACTATCAAGACAATATGGCCTTGTTTCCTGAAACTGTTCATGCTTTACAATTTGTGTGAAAAAATACAATTGCCCAAAAGACATCTGAATCTAAGATAAATGTCTAGCCAAATTGTAAAAATATTATAATTGCTTCTTAGTATTTTGAAACTTGCTGGTCAATAACTTCCACTTGTCACTGCAACTTTGCTGTTTTATTCTCACAACTAATTTAGATTGTTAGCCCTGTTTAAAAGTCTTTCTCTCTGATTGCCTCTTTCTCACCTTTGGGCAGTTTGGACACCAAGATAAAAAAACCCAAGATGACCTACTTGATAGCAGCATAACTGTTGAGGTGAAATTTAGTGTGTGATTAGTGACATGACTGTGTGATTAGTGACATGACTGAAATCTCCCAGAGTAGATGTTCTGGGCAGCTGTAATGTGGGACTTCAGGTCCTGGCAATCTTAAATGACATTCATACGATTTTTGTATTGTAGATTCTCCTAATGCAGGCATGCCTTAAATGTGTCAAATCAGTCAGTAATTTTTGTAGCTTGAAAAGACATGCTTGGGAAATGATGACTTGAGAAAGGAAAAGCAATCATTTGCTAAGCCTTAATGGCTATTCTGGTGGCCCAGATCAAGGTCACAAAGTAAATGTTCTGAATACAAGACTTTACCTAAAGTTGAAGGTAAAAGTAAATGTTCTGAAGCAATAATTTTGCACTTAATAGTCAGCTTATTCTCTAGTCTTTCATGCTAGAGATGAAGTGTGGTAATTTTTAAAAAATAAAATCTGAATATTAGGTCCACGCTATTCAGGGCTCAAGGACTTGTCATTTGAAGTAGAATTGATTGATCTATCCAAAACAAATATGCTTTTCTGACAAAGTGCTAATAAACGCCTTCTGGCAGTCACAGAGTGCTTCTTTCAAGATCTTACTGTTTGTTTTTTGAAGTGGTGAAATTTATAGGGACCTGTTATAAGTTCTAATTGAATTTCACAGAAGTAGTCCTGGTGTGACCCAAAATGGAGAAAAAAAAGAAATCCTCAAAGCTAGTCTCTGTGGAATCAAAGATTAAAAACACTAAATGGGAAAGAGAGGTCCAAGCTAGAAATAATTGTGAGACTTAATGAAGATTTCTGAGAGAAGTTAAGGTTGATAATTTCTAAAGATATAAGGTAGATGAAAGGATTCACAACAGAAAGGTGTTTGTTAAAACGCTTTTTAAGAAACCTTAGGAAATAACAAAAGCTGCTTTAAAGCTTCCTATTAAAGTGAAGACTGAGTGAATTAGAAAATTTTGCCACCTGCAGCCCTAAAAGAACTTTTGGCTTAGCTCTTATTGCAAGGTTTAGCTGACTTTGAAGAACTTGAACAATCATTGTCACAAGGCTTTTTCCTAAGACTGTGACTGAAGAACTACACAAATCCTATTTTCAATAACTTAAAAAGTGAGGTAAAAAACTCTCCTGTTTATATCAGTGCAATTTGTAAGTCACAAACTAGCTTTGTTATCAAGCTAGATAAAAGGCATGAAAGTTTCAATGGAGCCTTTTCCTAGTTTTTGGAGACCTGTCATTTTGGTTTCAGGTTCATGATACAGCCACTGCTACACTTTAAGTTCATAATTTGATGAGATGTGAACATGGGATAACTTTGTTCTCTTCCATCTTGCCTTTCCTGGACATATGAAGAGTCAGCACAACTGACTGTAAAAGCTCAAAAAATATGTGAGAGATGAAAGTTCATTGCTACACCTGGTAAAGATTTTACCTTTATATTGGAGGTGTTTGCAGATAAGAGGGAGTCAGGGCTGAAATCTGGAATGATTGCTAGCTACTGGAATAATGATGGTATCTGGGAATCAGCCTCCAATCACTTCTGCTATACCAGATGTTGGAACATGGGCAAACTGCCTAAGCTGTCCATTTCCTTGTGACTGGTACAAAAGTCTCTAGTGCCTCAGATGAAATTTCAATATACACAATACTTTATTCCCACTCTGCCTTTTTGGTTAACAAAGAGGGCACAGAGGTATTTTTTTGTGCCTAGCACAAACTGAAATAGAAGAATTAGCTGTCTATGAAGCTGAGTAGCATGATTAATGTAACCTGGGAAAACAGGTAAAGAACAAGATGAGAGGTTATGGGCATGGGTTGCCACTTTTCACTCAGTTGATTGATGTGCTACCTTTGAGGCTGAGTGGCAGGTACTAGAGCAGGTACAATTCTCAGCAATGCACTTTAAAATGAGCATGAGCCGGTTTGTGTCCCACCAGTTCAGGTTATGGCTAAAGCTAGCACAATTTTAGGGCCTGTGCTCTTCAACATCTTCATAAATCACTTGGATGCAGGACTGGAAGGGATACTCAAGGGAGGAGCTGTTGAATCCTTCAAGGACAGAAAGGTCTTGCAGAGAGACCTCAAAAAATTAAAGGGCTGAGCAATCACCAACAGTATCAAGTTTAACACAGAAAAATGTTGGATTCGGCACCTGGGATGAAGCAACCCTGGATGTACAGACAGACTGGGGAATGAGAAGCTGGAGAGCAGTGCCACAGAAAGGGACCTGGGGGTCCTGGTCAATGGCAAGTTGAACATGAGCCAGCAGTGCCCTGGCAGCCAGGAGGGGCAGCTGTGTCCTGGGGCCATCAGGCACAGCATGGCCAGCAGGGCAAGGGAGGGGATTGTCCTGCTCTGCTCTGCACTAGGGCTGCCTCACCTTGAGTGCTGGGGGCAGTTTTGGGTACCATAACATAAAAAATAGGAAACTATTAGAGAGTGACCAAAGGAAGGCCACAAGGATGGGGTGGGGAAGCCTTGTGAAGAGTGGCTGAGGTCACTTGGTCTGTTCAGCCTGGAGAAGAGGAGACTGAGGAGGGACTTCATTGCACTCTACAACTTCCTCACAAAAGGAAATGGAGGGGCAGGCACTGATCTCTTCTCAGGGGTGACTAATAAGAGGGCACAAGGGAATGGTCTGAACTTGTGTCAGGGGTGGTTTAGGTTGGATATCAGGAAATGTTTCTTCACCCAGGGCGTGGCTGGGCTCTGGAACAGGCTCCAGAGGAAAGTGGTCACAGACCACACAGCACCTGGCAGAGTTCACGTGTGGACAATGCTCTCAGGTCCATGGTGTGACTCTTGGGGATGGTCCTGTGCAGGGCTCAGACTGGACTCGGTGATCGTTGTGTGTCTCTTCCAGCTCAGAATATTCTATGATTCTATGATCAACTGCCTAAAACATTTATATTAAACAATTATCAGCATAACCTTCCTGTAGGTCTGCAGTCACCTGTACATTTTTGGCGCAGTCTTTAAAACAGTCATTCAGTCTGTAGCTTAAGGGTTCAGCAGCTGCAGTACTCTGTTTTTAAGTCTGCCTCTTAAATTATCTGGATATTCCTACTGGTATAGAGATGATGTCTGAGCTACTTTCTGAGCTACAAAGAGAGATGTATGTTCTTTTAACTCTGCAGGTTTTGCCTGGTGGTTTCTGACAGTAGATTGAGGAATCCGGTTTTCATCTGCAACATCCTCGCATTTCTCAGGCCATAAAATAGGACTTGCTGATTTGAAAAATGGAGTTTGGATTTTGTTCTCAAGACTGGCAAAGGAAATAGCATATGTATGCTGACCTTTGTGGCAGCATGTGAAGCCTCTGCATTTGAGCTGATGTTGGAGAAAAGCTAAGGTGAAGAGATAGCACAGGAATGGATTTTCACTCCAGCAAAATAAGCTTTGTGGATGGGAAAGTGGAAAATGTGTTTTTGAAAATGCCCATTCATTTGCTTTTTGTGCTTTTGTTAGGCTTCAGTCTAATTACTTTGTCAAAGGCAGCTAGACCCTAGGACTCTCATCTTAATGTTTGGTAGGCTTACATAAATTTTAAAAATAGCACCATTTTGTTAATTCTGAATTCTCCAGTATTCTCTCAATTTTCCAGAACTCTCTCAATTCTCTCTCCAAGTTTCTACTTCAGCAACCACAGATTATTATCACCTTTCATCTTAATTTCCATCACACTTATTGAAGCCATGTAACTGGGGGAGGCTAGAGGGATAGAGGGGTAACCTTACAGTACTTCCAGCATCCCTCACCTTCATTTTACACCTTTATGTAGTTTTTAGAGCTGTCAGGCTTTCCCTGTCAGTGCAGCATCAGTGCAACTAAATATCCAACATTCATGAATGGATAAACATTCATGATTTAAAAGATTTAAATGTTTCAATGATTTAAATTTTGACGTATTTCTGTAGGTATTTTTTACCTACTGAAAATAGGTAAATACTTCAGTAGGTATTTTTTATCAGGTTTATGGGAATCCTGTAGCTTTTTGAAGGCAAATCTGGTATGTCGTTTGTATGTGTGTTTTAGGAGATAGCACTATAAATCACCATCCAGTGCTGCTGAATTGAGATGCATATATATTGTGGATATGTCTGTGCTTCCATTATTCACACAGTAAAGCTGAAAGCTTTCTTTAGAAATTTAGTTGTCTCATTAGCCAAGAAAGGAAACCTGATTTAATTAGTGAAAAATGAAATTAATTTAAATATATTTTGACATTAGGAATGTAGACTAATGGCTAACTTTCTCTATATCTTGTTTCATGTCATTTAGACACCCATTGCTAATAATATATTACTTTTATATTTATTATTGACACAATTTTGAGGATATTGTGATAGCAACTGAATTTTCTGAGTGGATTAAATCATAAAAAGGGTCCTTGTAGCAGTCAGTTGATTCTTACTGTACAATAAATGTCTGTTAACTGAAGTGCAAATTAAATACTTATTTTCAGCACATCATATAAAGCATTAAGTATATTAAAAAAATTATATTATAGACTCTCAATGTGGAGCCAAAAATAGGCAGCTTCAGAGCGTGTTAAATATCCTTAGCAACCTGCTAAAATATGACATGGGAAACAGTTTACACTTGAGCAATTATCTGATAAGAACCAAGCACAGTATGTGTACACAGATAGGGTATATATAAATGTGTGTGCACAGACCCAGAGAAGGGCACAGTATACGACTGCTTCTATATGTACATAACAAAACAAAAGTTCATAATATGTATCAAAATTCAGTAGGCATGTAAAGATTAGAGATGGCAGATATTAGAGGATTTGAATAAAGAATGGTTTAGTTTATGGTGATGTAGCTTTCTGGTAACTTCAGTGAAATATACTGAAATGCAGCTAAAGCAGTACAGTGGGGAATCAAGACAAAGTATTACTGATGACTGGGATTTAGAGTTTTCAACTCATTTAATGCAAATAAAAAATTAAACTGACTTCTAGATTCAAGCATTTATTCAGCTTGTTTTGGCTGTCTTTTCAGATTGAGAACATTTTCTGTTCCTGTGGCACATTGCAAGAAAGGATCTATGCCTTCCTTTTGAGATGTGTTGAAAATGAAGTGAAAAGTGTATCTGTGTGTCTCAGGTAGTAAGAGACTATACAGATGAGGGAGTTGGATGAAAGCTCTTCCGAGTCCCCCAAGATTACATGATCTGTTATTTAAGGAAAGTTTTCAGATTAGACTGACATCTTTGGTTATCCAGCTTTTTGAGCCAAGCCAAGTTCTCAGCTGGCATAAATCAGCTTAGACCCTCAGAAACACAGTGCAGTACTGACTTTCACAGCTGCAGGTCTGGACCTGTGAGATCTGTGCGTTTCTGTGCTTTTTTTTTTCTTTGCAACTCTTAATTTAAGTGAAAAAATTGCATGTTTTGTTGCCCTGTTTATCTTTCTGATTCTTTGTCTCCAAAGAAATGAAAATAAGATCTTTTAACAGAAAGAAGTTAAATCACAACTAGACCTGATACTACCCACTTAGCTGCTACAATATTTGATATACTTAATTGAAAAAGTAGAAATTATTAATTAAAAGGCATTTCTTAAGAATTAACATGAGGAATTCTGAATGGGTAATTATATGTAGGTGGAGATAACATCCTCTTATAAAAAACTGGAATTATTGTTAGGTGATCTGATTATGTCAGCTGCCAAAAACCCACAGGGAAGTCCTTTCACTCCATCTGTGCAGACAGAAAGATGAGAATTGGCATGGGAGCTGTTAGTCTGGCTCAACATCAGTTTATACTGAGACAAAACTCTTGTGATTATTCAAGAAGGTTTGAGAATAAACTGGATGGGAAATTATTTTGTGTTCCCAGTATAATTTAAAGGCATAGGGAAACATTGTCATGGTTGAGAATTTTAATATCTTGAAGTAACAAACTAAAATGAAATTGCAGCAGTCTTCCAAGCAAAGCTAAAAAAGTGGTCCTAATTTATTTCTGTTTGAGTATAAAGATATTAATCTACAACTGACAGTAGTGGTAGGTATCAATGACCAACCCTTTTCCAAATTACATATCCCTTTTTCATTAAATGTCCAAAAGCTTCCAAAGGCGAAGTCAGATGAAGAAATGTTTCATGGTTTCAGCTAGGATACAGTTAATTCTCCTCCAGTAGCTGGTAAAACCTGTCATCATTTCCTTCCAGCTGCTGTGTTTCTTGTATTTAGTGTGAGGAAATGTAGATAACACACTGATGTTTTAAGTGTTGCTAAGTAGTGCTTACCCTCAGTCAGGGATTTTTCAATTTCCCCTGCTCTGCCAGTGAGGTGGTGCAGAAGGAGCTGTGAGGTAGCAGAGCCAGGACAGTGGACACAAACATCCAAAGGGATGTTCCCTGTCATAGAACATTATAAACAATATATAAACTGGGAGAAGGATGCCAGGAGGGACCAATTGTTGCTGGGGGTGGGACAGGATGGACATTGGTCAGCTGGTGGGGAACAGCTGTATTTTCACTCACTCATCTTCCTTGGGATTTATGTCTCTGTGTTGCCTCCTTTTTCATTACAATTACTATTATTGTTATTACAGTATTATTTTACTTTGTTTCAGTTATTTAACTGTTCTTAGCCCACAGAGTTTACTTTCTCTGATCCTCCTCCCCATCTCACCAGGGGCACGATGGGGCAGTGAGCAAGTGCCTGTGTGGTACTTAGCTACTGTCTGGGGTAAAACCACAACATATTATTGTTCAAATTCAAGATTTTCTCTAATCTCCATGTAGCAGTGACATGTAGACTGACAAGTTTGAAAGAGGCAGGGTGCAGGCCAAGGAGTGGGGCTCTATTGCCATTTACTTAGAGGGTATTCCCAGCAACTGAGATGAGGAATATTTACGTTTGTATTCAGGAAAAAATATATATTTAGTGTGACACAATAAAGAAAAGCTAGGGAAGTGGCTACTAAACAACAACATCTTGAGAATAATAAATATTTATCCTTCCAGAAAATGCTGCTTTGAAACCTGAAATTTGTTTGTTGTATTAACAACTCTCTAATGCATGATGTTTGTTTGAAATTTCTTTCTGAATATTGAACTTGATCCCACAGATTGCGTATATCCTACCTACATTGTTGCATTTTCCTGACCTAAATAAAGTTTCTATTTTATTTTATTATCAGGGAAAATTTTCCTAAGGCATAGTATTTACTCTTCCTGGTTTAGTATATACATTAGCATCAACATTTGGAATTCTCTACTTAAATGTTGTACACTGTTATCTGAGTGAATGCTACAATAATTACATCTTTATTTGTATTTGTATAAACATTCTTGCACCAAAAGTCATCTGTGAGGAAGAGAATATGACCATGTATTTCCTTTGTCATTTTTGATTCAGAAAAAATCAAATGAAATATTATTATTCCAAGGGCATAAAAAGAAAGTGCAGTTTGGGTATTAGTTGTGGGTTTAACAGCAGCTAATCTCATCCATGAGGTTATCAACTTCTGGGTGATCCTATTTAAATCACTTTTGATACCACAGCAGGCCTTATGAAGCATACACTATCTAGCTTTGCCAGTGAGAATTAATATTATTCACAGCTATCAAATGCATGTTAAAACAATACAGCTCTGTTCATGCAAGTATATTTTCATATTTCTGAGAAGAATTTATATTTATATTTCAACAGTGAAAAGACCAAAGCCCAAAAATATGCTAATTTGTAAAGGCTGAATGTTATAATCCTTGCTCATGGGAGGAGTCCATACTCAAGCGGTTTAACAGCTTCATTCTAAGTACAATTACCTGAGTTAAATTAGGAGATGCAGTACTTCAATAAAACAATAATAACTGAAATTTATTCAAGCAATAATGACTGTAAAGTTTGAAGTATATTTCGTTCAGCACTGGAATCTTCAGAGACTGAAAAACCCAGAATTTAGAAACCTACTGGTTGAGTTTAATTGTATTTGTAAAAGCACCCATTGCAAGAGGATTTATACAGCTAGTTAAACTATCACAGAGTCACTGAATGGACTTCCTATGCCATAGAGAGACATTTTGCAATATATCTTTATATGACTAAAAGCAAATGAAAATGGATTACTATGTTTGTTTTGTTATAGCTAATAGCACAGTGAATTTTTATGGATGCCATATAGGAAACAGTAATTAAAAATGCCAAGTTAGGCATGAAGGCTGGGAAGGATCACAGTGGATAATCTTGTGCAGCCTCTTTGCTCAAGCAGGGCCATCCCAGAGCACACAGCACAGGATTGTGTCCAGACAGTTCTTGAATATCTCCAGTGACAGAGACTCCACAGCCTTTGTGGACAACCTGTTCCACTGCACGGTCACCTGCACAGTGAAGAAGCTCTTCCTCATGCTCAGGTGGAACTTCCTGTGCATCAGTCCCCACTCAATCCCTCTTGTCTATTGCTCGGCACCAAGTAGAGCTTGGTCCATCCTCCTGGTATCCCACCTTTAAATACCTATAATCATTGATGAGGTTCCCTCTCAATCACCTCCTCTCAAGGCTGGAGAGGCCCAGCTCCTGCAGCCTTTCCTCCTAACAGAGAGGCTCCAGTCTCTTATCCAACTCTGTAGCCCTCAGCTGAACCCACTCCAGGAGCTCCACCTCTCTCTTGTACTATGGTGCTACATCCTGATCTTTCCTTGAAGAATGAATAAGTGCATCAGTGCCTGTGAATGCTGTGCATCCCAGCTCTTCTCCATGGAAACTGTGCTAAGGAGCCAGCAGAGCTACTATCCCTGCAGCTGCAGTCACCAGCAGGACAAAAAGAATACTTCCAGAGGGCTGCCACAAAAGGGGACACTAAGCATGCAGCTCTTCCCTACCGCACTGCAAACCTGGTACAGGGATTTGTTGTTTGGAAAGTAAATAATCTATTTTCATAGTCTGAAAATTAATTAATCACTTTCTCATTTTAACATTTATTATTCACTCATTGGTAAAATTTTACCTGTACAGGTTGTGTTTGATGGAAAAGGTTATAAAGTAGCATAACATTCTTGTCTTGAAGTTGGAGCTTGGAGCTTGTCTTGAGTTGGAAACTTGTCTGGAAGTTGGAGCTCTGGCCTGATGCTACATAAAAAACTCTTGAGAAAAAGTACAAAACCTTATTAGGTAGAGATATTTGAATTTTTTGCTTTAAATGGAATTTCAAGAAATATTTACCTTCAAACATTAATGATAACTATATTTTTTGCTTTGACATTTAAATTTTATGTTTAACTTCAAATAAATTTATTTAAGTAAACAATTCCAATGGGAAAATGCTTTTAGGAAGAACAAAGTATTTTAATTTAAAAGTTTCAACCATGTCAAAAGGCCTTATTCCAACCATTGTAACTACAGAACATTCTTAGAATTTTAAGTTCTCCCATTGTTTTTTCATTACTATCTCCCACCAAAAAAAACCCCAAAAACCTATGAAAAGGTTCTGGCTAGTCCTGCTTTGGCTACATGTGAGTACACATTTTCCTGGAGAAAAAAGGAAGCGTGATGTAAATTCATGCAGTTCATTTGCAGAAATTTCCTGCTTCTAGGTGTAATCTCTGTACTAACATACCAGACAGTCATAGTGAGAAGTTTAAGAAAACTTGAATGATTAGTCCTTAAGATGCTGGGCAAAAAAGACAGGCTGCTCATCTTGGCTATTGAAACTGCTCAGCACTATGACCTTGCCCACACTGTCAACTTAGGGCTTCCTTGTATTTCATCCTCTAGCTAGGTCTTGTTTCACCAAGAGAGATGATGGATAATTTTTCAGCTCCCATATTTCTGGAACATTTGCTTCTCTGACAACTATTGAAAATGAATATATTGCCTAAAAATCCCTGTGCTCAGAAGTAGTCACATCTCATTTCACTCTTTTCCCTTTTTCATTTATAGATGTTTGTCTATATCTCTTTTTTCTTTTTCTTTTCTTTTTAAACTTTTTTAGAGTTCAATACTTGCCATTTTGTTTATGTTAGCTTGGTTTTGAGAAATGTTTTTTTTCTTTCAATGCAAACCAAAAGGAAACATTATCTTTTTCACTTTATACACTGCTCCCCACCAAATATTTTCACAAAAACATGAAAAAACATTGGAATTTAAAATTTGTATTTTGTCTATCCTATAGAGAGACATTTTGAAATGCATTTTTATATGACTAGATGAAAACTAAAATGCATTACTATGTTTGTTATAGCTAATAGGACAGTGAATATTTATGAATGCCATATAGGAAACAGTAATTAAAAATGCCAGTTTAGACATGCAAGAGTTTAGAAATAACAGAATTAAAGTAACCTTAACAGGTCCAGAATTGTCATATATATTTTAGTTTTGATTTTACACATTATTTCCCCCAAACTCCCCCAGTTTATTCTGTACAGAGGCTAATACACATCCACAAGGAGAGGATGGTATGACTCTTTACAGTCCCTTCCAACTAAAATATTGTGTGCAGCCTTCATATGCTTAGGCTCAGAACCACTCCTAAGTCCATACTATGCCATCAAAAGTCAACCAAACCTCTTCTATACCTTGAAAAGAAACTCCAGGGTGGGTTTGGCTGGGAGGCTGCAGCAGCAGCAGCTTTCAGAATTACATTGGATTGTTTGTGCATATAGCAGGATGCTTGAATCCCACATTGCACCCCCCTATTCTGTGCTATTTATTCTCTGACACTGTATATAATATCTCTGCAGACCCCAACCCTATCTCCCTCCACCATGTTACTCTGCAGCTTCCTAGTTTTCTCCACCCCAGTTTCTATCCCAGCCTTGTGTTTTTTCTCCTTTCATCCACCCCAAACAGATCCTCTGCATCCTTCAGTAAGTATGAGAACTGGAGGCAACTGAAAGAATGGCTATTGTTTCTCTTCTACATTAGAGACTACAGGTGCTTAACATGAAAGAGAGGTCTGAGAGAAATTGCAGGAAGGAAATTCTGAATCTTTTTTATTGCCTTAAAATATTACTTGGTTTAACTGTTTGAGTTTCCTAATCTGTTAAAGTCCATTTCTTCTAGTAAGAGACTAAATATAGATATCATCTGAAGTTTTTACTTTAGTCATTCAGTCTGCCTATAACAACCGTAAAATTGTGAAATACAGAAACTAAAGGCATTCCTTTGCTCAGGCCATACTGATGTTAAAAAAAGGGCAAGACTAGAAAATCTGAATCAACTTTAAAAAAATATATGCATAGGTAAAATTACTCAGTCACAAATATATGTATATATGTTTACATAAATATTGTGTTACAATCTTCACCAGATTTGTGTAGAATCACAACAAACAATAAGAGCAATCTACTTGTGTACAACCACAGACATACACACATAAACACACACAAGTTTCCCTTTCTTTCTAAATTTTTGTACTTTGTTTGGGCATACTTTTTAGCTTTGGTATTGGCCTCTAGGCTTCAAAGGGATATGGTAACATAGTTAGTAAAATATGCAAGTCAACAATAAAGTAATAAACACCAGACTGAGATGTGTTTGAAAACCTCAAAAAGTGGTATTAGAGAGTTATAACCAGGCATTTTGGTCCCTGACTTATCAAACTCGAAATTTTGAGATACAATAGAAGAAAGAAGTGCCATAAAATGATAAATTGAAAGAAATAATTCATTTGGTGATAGCAATATCACATTTTTGGTGTCCTTTTAGTGCTTTTGTCTTAGGTAGCTTTCTGTTACTGAGATTGCTGCCAACATCTGCTTCCATGTAATGAAAAAGGTATTGCTTGATGTAAAGTTATGACACATTTGTGTTCAGAGTATAAATTCACTTTGATTTACTTTAAAATGTGAGACAGTGATAAATTACAGTGTAATTATCATGTTTAAAATGGAAAGCTGGAGCAATGACAAGTTCTTTTAGATTTTTCTTTCCACTTCTACTAAGTGTACATGCAATAGCTTAAAAACACCACTTCATTTTATCTCTGTCATGACATTATTTTTACATCTGCTCTCTTTGATGTTTTTTTAATAGCTTCCTATGCTTTTGCCCCTGAACTAAAAATTTGTAGCTGTTTCATTTTTGGCCTTTTCCTGCATAGTCACTCTTAAGAGAGCCGATCTGAACTATTGCGACCAGATTAAGTCCTTCTGCAGACAGGTTCAGAAAGATTAGCAATGTTTCATTTGTTGTTAAACACATAATTTTAAAGTTCTAACTGTAGTTACTATAGGTATGTGGTGTCTTTACATTTAAAATCTCTTAGAGTTGAATTATGTTGCATTTTACTATATAAAATAACTACACTGCTACACGCCCAGGATCTATGTGCAGCTAGACAAAAAATATGCCTAAAAAACTTGAATGTAAAACTTTCAGCTTCTACAACTTCCTGGGGTGAGGATGTCTACGACCTAACAGGTCTGAGTGAAGGTTTTTTCATTTTTATTCTATTCTAAACTCCCACTGCTTCTTTCATACTTACACTTAATTGACAACAGCATTTAGGATTTTTTTTTAAAGGCAAAAATCTAGGTAAAAATGTGCTTCACAAGAATGTTTAACATACATTAAAAGTTCAGCATGCACGTAAAATGGGTTTTTAGGCTCTTTAAAAACATGTCTGAAGCCAGAGTGGATATGCTTCCCTCTTTCCACCCCTAAATAAGATTATTAGTCCTTAAAGAACTCATTAACAAACTAGGAAGCAGAATTCAGAATCTACTACATTAAAATACCTAGGAGGTAATCAGGGTATCTCTGGAGCAAGACATTAATCTTCATCCTATTTGCTGAAATGATACCAATTAGTAGCACACCAATAATGGAGAGAAAGAGAATTTTGATTCTGTACTCTGGAGACTTATCTGAGAAGAAACACCCTGATTTCTGGTTGCAGGAATTTTCATCCAAACTATTTAATGACTGTTACTGGAACGTCTTAAATAGCAAGAAAACTGTGCATTAGTCTGTTTTATTTAAAGATATAACATTCTCTCAGACTTAAGTTCTTCTGGTTTGAATTTCACTGTTTTGCCAAGCAACTGACCAGTAGTCCTGAGAGTGCTTTTAAAATGGGCCACCAAACCTTCAACTCTTGGTGGCATTTTTTTCTTGATCTGCCATACGTTAACAAGACTGGAGTTTCTGCCATATAAACCTTAACTGGGTTTAGAGCTGGAAAGCTTTACTTAATGTACACTTATCACAATCTTGTTAAGTATATGCACTAATTATAAATTATTTTATATTTATTTATAGATGATAGTACTATGCATAAATACACATTATTTAGAACACATTTATACATCTTGTTGCAAATACAGTATAATTCTCTCATAAAAATAAAGGGTCAGACCCTGCCCTAAGATCTACCTGCTAAGTCATATGAACTCTGTTCTCCCAGCTGCTGTTTATTTCAAGCACTCCACGCTTGAAAAAAAGTTGTGAAGTCTTTTCCCATGATTAATGATAATAAAATTTTGTTGCCTGTCTAAAAAGTCCATTAGTGGGAAAATTCACTTGGACTCTGTTCAGCATTTCTAGGATTAAGACTGCAATATAACTATTAGGGCATAAAATAGTAGACACTAGTTGACTCAGTCGAGTTCATGTAGCGGATGTGAAAAACAACTGCAAAACATTTCCAGAACTTACTCTCTCACACAAAATTTACTTTTGTTGCAGTTCTGACACCTACAGAGAATGAAAAACACCTGCTCATGCTGATAATCTAGGAATACTTATGAAGAAATTGCTGTGCCTATGGGAGATGGAATAAACTTTTCTGAAAAATATTCCTCTCCCAAAGGAAGTGTCATAAATTCTTTAATATAGTCTAAAGAAATCATCAGCCTCTAAGTTTCATATTTAAGGTTATGCCTCATTTACTCAGCAATGTGGAAGGCTGTCAAATTATTTTTATGCTGATTGCACGTAGTCTGTGTTACAAAACTTTTAAATTAAGAATCCTCTGTTTAATTGTTTGAAGTAACTGAAAGGATGTCAAAATATATGGTTATATATTTTAATAAAAGAACAACTGATTTGAGTAAAAGCACAACACATGCTGGATAATTCTTTAAAATACTTGAATTTAAATCTTGAGGAAACATAAGCTGCTGTTTATATCAATTAACAGCTCTGTGAAACAGCTGACTAACAAAGACTTTTTCCAATGGTCAAAGAAAAAACCCACTACAAATCTGTGTTACTATTAACAAGTAAAGGTGGAAATATCTACTTTTTTGAGCCACACGTGAATGCTTTTTAATAAAATAAATATTTTTTAATGCAGAACATAAAGTTAAATAATTAATAGAAGCAACTGCAATGATTTACTGTCCAGCAAAAGCCTGTGGTTATTTTTGCTCTCATTTTTGCTACATTTGTAAAGATTTTACTGAAGTCAATGTAGTTACACTAGTAGAAAATTGGTTTGGTAATGTCAGGCCTCTAGATCAGAAGAAATTTAAATCCAATTCAAGCACTAGTTCTGGTTTCCAAATGCTTGGCATCAGTTATAAGGATTTAATTCATATCATATACAATGCTGAACAAATAATCTTATTAAATCAGTGACTAAATAAAGAAAGACAATAATTTATTTCCACTATAGAGGCCTGAAAAGTGAGGCTTCAGACACATCAGAAGCAAAAAGTAAATCTTAAGAAAGAATAACAGCTGGATGAAATGTAGTAATTTTATTACTCACTCTGGCTGTTATCACTGAGACATCTGTTTTGGAAGATTAAATATAGGGAGATTACAATGAACTTGCTATAAATTAATATTTTCAATGAGAAATGAGTGTAAATTAAAACCAGTAAGTGCTTAGGAAAAAACAAACAACCCAAAATAGAAATTAAAAAGTGTGGATGAGGAATACTTAGAGATGAGTTCTTGGGTATTTTATCAAACTGGAAACAGCATGAGTGATTAAGTTTGGAAACTGAACCTTATCACTACAGTGAGTAGGATATATCTTTTCTAAATTACATATCTGAAAGTCAGAAGTCTACCACTGAACTGCTTGCCCTAGGCTTCCTTTACAGTCAATAGAGAAATCTAGGCATCTCTAGAGGGTGATTCATCTCTGACTAAGATAGGCATCTGAGATAGGTCAAGTGAATTACCCTCTAGAGGTGCCTGTTTCTCTCCAGTTCAGACTTAGATGTCTACCTTTTAAGTCTCTAAAGGTAGGTGAGATGAATCCCACTTCAGATCTTACATTGCTCCAGCATTCAACAGTGGAGTGGCCATTAGTAACCAAAAATCCCAGAGGAATGTTGCAATGTAGATACCCAGTGCTGACCAAGGAGTGAAGAATAATGCCGTACATTGACTCTGCAATTAATGTTGTCAGCCAAGGTTTTTAGTGTAGAACTTGGCCAAGACTCTGGGCTTGTAGAGCCTCTTACACTTCCCTCATAAGTGGGCTTCTGAATGAAATGTGCTCTTCTTGATGACTTTTAAAGTGTTGAGAGGTCCTGGGTTAGCATTAAGTGGCCTGTGCTCTGTGTTTGGAATTTGACTCAGTTGCTGCCTGCAACGTTACGTCCCTAGCTGACCCAGTCAAAGCCATTTAAGATTTCCCTCTTTAGATATTTCTAATTCTTCATCATATATCCAGAGAGACTGTAAAAATCATAATTACAGGTTGCTCCCTTAGAATGTTAACCTCCTTTTCTGGAAAAGGGAAACCAGTATCTAGCAAAGTGTTAGGCTGCAACGTTGCTGAGGCTTACTCTTCTCTCTCTCTATAGTCAGAGGGTAGAACATGGTTTGTTTGTTTCTCCCACTTGTCTCTGTATCTACTCAAAAAGTAAATTCTATTGCACAGACTATCTACTGTAAGGTGCATGCACAACACAGGAGTCATGAGTTTGGGAAGAGCATTTATTATAACAAAGTGTACTTCATGGTACTCCCAGGATGTAACAAATATCCTTTGCCCATAAAACCAGATCTTCTCTGATTTTTTTGCCACTTTTACAATTTCATGTAATTTTATTTTCTAACATACAGATTAGTGCAAATTATTTACTATTTTACTTGTGATTAATCCCATAGAAAAACATGTCTTTTCTTGAATGGTCCTAGAGCAAAGAACAAAAGCTCTTCATGAGACTGTAATAGATAAAACATTTATCCTTGGAATGCTTTTTTGGCTAATGCAATGAACACACAGAATGCTTTCTGCTGTTTTCCAAGCATCATCCTGATATGACTCCTTTCCATGACCACAATATGCAATATATTAACCCAAAGTAAAACCCCATCCTAGTTTTTCTTAGAAATTATAGTATATTTATTTAAGTTTTCTGGGAAACCCAATATAATAGATAAAAGGATAAAACTAAAAAAATATAGAATAACTCCATGGAATAAAAAAATTGTTTTAGTAATTTTTAGTAATTAAGGATTTAGAAATGCACACTATATCTTGAACATGCATATCAAATTAAATATCATTAAATTGTATACATAAATTAGTTAAACAGTTGGGAAATTGAATTTAGCAATGGGTCACTGGCTCTAAACTACAATGTTCTACCTTGGGCTAAATTAAAAAGTAACCTTTTAGTGTTTTGACATTTCATTAGCAAAACTGCCTATACCACAGACTAGTCTGAATGAGAGAAAAGAATGAATTCTAATTGTGAGTGTAAAGGATTTACTGGAAAATAGAATAAACCTAATCTGAATGAAAAATAATTGGAAAAGATGTGTAGATTGGTAATTATTGGACTGAAAAATTATATGTTTTTTCATATTCTTTCTGAGAAACACTGATGGATCATCTATTCAGGAAATTAATATGCTATTGGCAGCTCTCAATGCAATGTGGAAAAAGAAATGAAAGAAGGAAAATTTCAGTGAAGAAGAAAATGTATTCAGTATTTTTTTCTTTTTTCCATTAGACAAAAAAAATTTGAGATGAAGAATAAAATCAATTGTTATTTGCTGGTTTATTAGTTCAATATGTGCAAGACACAAATTCACATCCTCTTTACCTTGTGGCAATTTCACATGACCAAATACACAGACAGGGAATTTTGCATAACTGAATTAAAAAAAAAAAAAGTACATACAAACAGTACAATAAAAATAATTTGCACAAGCTCTAGATGTAGACTCTTTATTTTTCTGAGAATCAGTTCTTAATTTCCAAACCGTTTTGTAATGTTTGTCTCTATAGTCTGGCTTCTTCCTTGAAAAGCATCTTCAGTTATTTGTAATGATGTCTTACATCAAATTTAATTTACCTATGTTGCCAAGTCTGATAGATTGTGCTCCACCTATACCTTCAGCTACTACTCATTTTATTCCAACACAGTTGATCACATTTTTCTTTTTGATTCTGATGTTTTAACTCCAACCATTTGAACAGATTCTTATATTCTCTATCTCTGCCCTGACCTGAAGGAGCAGGTAGCACCTTCTCAGACCTACCTTGCAGGGCTTCTCCTCTCCCCAAGGAGTCTTTGCATGAACTTCTCTGTCAGCTGTGAACCCATTTCCATTCTTGTGTTGCTGAAGTTCCTCTTTGCTTCTGAGTGGGGCTTTTTGCTTTTTTTTTCTTTGATCTCAGTTCTGCCTTTTTGATCATTGGAAAGGCCCTGGATGTATTAAATAAGAGCCACTTATAGATTCTCATTTCACCTAGATTTTTGAGTGTGTGTGTTAAAAATACGAGTATTGGAATGAAAATCTTCTGTCCACAACCCCAAGAGAGTGAAAATCCCCCAAAAATTGAAATATCCAAGCCTAAAGTTCTCTGTGCAGTGACCACTAAGACAAATTTTCCTCATATTAAGTACACTTCACAGTGTTTTTAACAATATTTTTTATTTGTCAAATGACATGCCAACATATGTTTAGAAATTCATAAATGCATGATTTGGTAGTTCCTCTCCTCACTCAGAGAATGATATGTTGGTGATTCCAGACTCTACCATGCATTTTTCATCAGCACAGCTGGACCCTTTTGTGCTAGTGACTAATGTTAATGCTAGTCCAGTTGCACTGGATCTCTATGGTATTATCCTCTCCTATCTTGAAGACTCTTATTATGAAGGCCCATAATAAGTTGTATCATGCTATATTAGGTAAATATTCAAAATACACATTACAACGCTTTCATCTGGGGCTCAGTTTCATGAGTATTGGTCATTACAAGTGTTTTTAGTGATTCTATTCCTGACCTTTCCTCAACTAGCAGAAAAATAAATAACACTTCAGATTCTGACACATAACAAAATGCAAAGAGTATTCAGGCTATGATTCAGCATGCTTGATGTCAGTTATTTACGTGATAAATTTATAATTGAGATCTTTTTCTTAGTGGTGAAAGAAAAGATGAGTCATGCAATAAGCCTGCTATCAAATCTATATCTCAGTGAGTACACATCACTGGAGATACTTCTTCATTTACTTTTGACTGTTTTGTAAGTTAGGACGTGCCTGGCAGTATTTAACTGAATTTTAAGTGCAATGTTTAGCAAAACAAGACAATTTTTCAAGGTTATGCAGAATAGGAATTTCCACGTAAAGAAACCTCATGTAAATTAGTGCTGAATATGGACATTTGTGTAGGTTCTGATTTTAACTTCTACAAAAGTCTAGAAACCTGGAAATAGCTACCTAGGGCTTCTACACATAATAGTCACCAGACTAAATATTAAAAACCCTTTTACAACCCCTGACTGCTCATTACACAGGAAAGGGGTAAAATATGAGAAATCACTGACAATGCTCTTGACACTTGCAGGCACATGTGCTGAACCACCTACATCATTTTGTTGTATGTTAATAGCAATATTTACACTTCAGCTGAATACCTGGCTCCAATTGTTGTGTGTCCAATATTAAAAAAAAAAAAAAATCTGGCAAATTAAGGTGTCTGACTGACTATCTGGTAATGACTGAAGCAACAAAATTCTGAAGATCAATATCTTTCTATCTCTTGTAGCTTGGCACTGATTTTTATTTTCCCTGAGTGAAATATCTGTACATTCAAGAGATGTATTGACTAACATAATATAAAACTTCAGAGAGGAGGAATGCTTTCTGAAATTGAAGCAATTTAAGATCTGCTTTAAGAAAACAATTGCAAAAACTCTCTTTGGAGGAAGAAGTTGGCTGTGCTTTGGTTGTCAGATGCCTTGGTCAATTTTCATTTTATGCTTGTTGTTGATAGTTTTTTGGTTGCATTTTTTCATACCTCAGCTTTATCACTTTTCATTTTTACTTGTTCTTGAAGAGTGAAAATTTGGATTTGAACATCTTTCTACTCCCTAAGAAAAGGTCTGTATCTACCTGTACATTTAACTGTCCCCCTTCTGTCTTTCATGTAGTGTATATCTCTTTCAATACAAGCTGTATTGGATTTCTCTATGTGAGTGGGTAGTAGCTAGATCATTGCAAATTGTTGTAGTAGTAATAATTAAATAGTAATAAAAATGATAATGACAGTGGTAATTACAATAATGAAAGGAAAAAATCTTGTCTTATAGACTGGTTATGTTGTCATTTATATTTGCATGAAGTCTTACTTTTTGATTTGAAGGCCAAAATCAGGATCAATTGACAGCTACTCATTATCTTGACATTAGCATAAAATTGTACTGACATGATGCAAGAATAAAAGGTATCTTGGGGCATACTGAAGCTGGATGAGAAGGACAGTGCTAAATTAGCCTGTGTTTCATTGATCATAAATATCCCTTGGTTGTTAAAACCTGGCAAAATTTAGCAAGTATGAAGATTGCATTGCCATGCAATTTTCTACATTGGACAGAAATATTCAGAATTATATGCATAACATCTGTAGATCCTTTTGAAAGCTAGCTGTATTTTCAAGGGCCTAATCAAAGTAGAATGACAAGTGAGCATGTATCTAAAAGATATTGTCATGATTAATGTACTGCTGAACATCAAAAGAGTTAATGGGCTTTAACTAGCCCGTTAGCTTAAGCTGGTATGAATTTGGCTGTCTTTCATTTGCAAGACTTGTCAGTGAAGACAGAAGGCAGTGAAGTGACCTAAAAGGTATTTGTTACCCTTCTGAAGTCCTATTTTTAGTCATCAAGCTTAGATGGGAATGAGTGTCTGTAAAGGAGGTGTCTACCTCTCTGAAAATACAGAAAGCAAGATTCAACCACCTAAAAATATTGAAAGAAATTTTTTTCCAAATAATCTCTGGCATGTTTTTGGATGATCAGATTTGACCAAATAAATACCATAAATTTTTTTTGTCTGCAAAACATCCAGTGGCTTTAAACCAGTTAAATTATAGAAGCAAAATGTTATGTGGGTTATGCTTTCATGCTTTTCTACAGTGAATATTGCCTGGGCAGAGTGGGGCTGTGAACTCTGTTTTGTTAGGTAAAATAAAAAGCAGTCTTAATGAAGTCAGTTGCAAAATGCTAAGGAGTCGGTAACATTTCTTAACAACTTCATATTATGCTTGGAGATTTTAAGGTGGATTTGGCAACATTTATTAACAAAATCTTTCATCCACAAATTGGTGAAGCTTGTGAAATCTAAGGTAAACTTTTGATTGTGCTGAGTAAGAGCAATTAATAGTGGTGTATCAAGAAAAAAAATCTAAATCATTGGTAATTGGAATGACAAGCAAGACTCTGCTCAAACACTTCATTAAACTTCTATTTTTATGGGGATTTCTTCATTTCCACTGGAATGAACAAGTCAGTATGCATGACTTATTCTGCAATGAACTTTGATGAATTTTTCTAAGTACATTAAAATGAGCTGCATCTTCTGTTAATCCAAAGACCCCCCCCACCCATACGTATGGCGATAAACCCTCTGATGCACAGGCAAGAAGGAAGGATAATGGGCCTGAAGGACAATCATATATATGTACATGTATAAATATATTTTTTTGCTTGTCAGTAATAACTCTGAACTGCCTACAGCATTCACAGTGCCTCTTAAAAGTCAGGTATTGTATTGAATTTAAAATTCTCTTATGCAGAGCAGGAAAGGGAAAAAAAATCAAACACTTTCTGAATTGGGCCCAAATATCCAAGGTTAATTTTCTGAGAAAGCTGCAGCAGCTAGATAAGGCCATCCCCTGCAAATTAGTTTTGCCTGCCTGGATTACAGCTAAATTTATGCAGCTTGCCTTATCCTTTCAGAAGCGCCTCTGAAGTGTCGTAATTAACTGGCACACATAAAGTGAGAAAATTTTCTGCTTGGTGGCAGCCATTCCTCATTTCATCTCAGTTCTAACCCAAATGGAAAGGTAGTTTCTTATTTTTACTGTCAAAAATATCCCCAAAACCCACCAAATATCTTACAAGAAGTCTTTGAAAACAAACATGAAACAGCTTCAGAACAGAGTTAGGGTTTTAAAGAGCATAAATACTGCTGAGGGAGCAAAGTGGAGATTTTGCATAATAGTAAATACAAAATAGTGTCTGGAGATTGAGTATACATACAAATATATATGTGTGCATAGGTATACACATACACACACACATTTAGACTCCAAAATTTTGCAATTCACTAGAGAATTTTTGTCTCCTTTTTTTTTTTTTTGTTGTTGTTGTTGTTGGGAAGCATATCAAAACTATAAGCTAGGAAATGTAGATGTGATGTATGCTAGTTTCTATTTTAACATAATGGTAGACCTTTCCCAGTTGTCTCCTGAATCATGTAGGAATTACTGTGGCTTTTATTAAGAAAAGTCAAGAGTGTATTTAATATTTTTCATGGAATTTTCTTTTCTGCTGATTAGAATATTTTAATATTGTACAAAGAAAATTGTATAATTGAAATAAATCCCCATTTTCTGTATTTGAAGACTGGTACACATATGCAAACTTGATGAAAACAGTTTAGACTGGAGAAAATTTAATCCCAGACTATGTTAATTCCTTTTCTTCATGGATTTTCACCAATCTTTTTGTTATTGTTGTGATTATCAAGCTTTTCTACTGTTCTAATATTTTATACTGTCCTGCTCTATTTTTCATATAAGATCCCCATTTGTCTCACTATTTACTCATTCATAAAGCCTGTCAAGTAATTTGTCAGCTTTTAATATATTTTTAAAATGTAATATTAGGTAAGTATTTTCTCCTCTCATCCCCCTTCAAATTCTTGTTGTGGGGAAGTCTGTGGAAGTCAATGAGAATGGCTGCTGGCTGTCAGTTCTGCTGATGAATTGCTGCTGTGCAGCACCCAACTGTGTTTGGATTTTTTACCCATTTTCCCATTAAGAAAAGTAATTTTTAGGTTTGCTATCAAATCGTCATGCTATCCATTTAGAGCATTGCAGACAGTCTATTCAGTATATTAGAAAGCATTGTGCACTAAACTACTTCCACTTCAGCTAGTCTAGCTTGGTGGAAAGCTGTATTTTTGCTTCCCCAAAATTGATATTAGAGCTGAGCTGGGAATTTTCTGCAATTTATTTTTACTCAGAAGTTTCAGCTGTAAAGCTCTTACTCTGCTGGTAAGTGGATCAACAACCATGCTGCAGCGTGTTAGTTGTGCAGAGCACACCCCATATAGTAAATCTCCCAACAATTGAGTTGCAGCAGGAATCAAAGGGCCAAATTCTGCTTTCAGTTAGGATGGATTAAATCCAGAGCAAATCCAGTGACTAAAGTGGAATTACTTGGGGTTTAAACTAGTGTAACAGTTAAGCAGAATGTGTCCCTTCCTATTTAAACCATAGTTCTAACAGCTATTTATAGCAGGGATTCCTGGGTAGGAAGAGAACATGCACAAGAGAATATGACATGAGCTCATAGAATTTTCATGTACTTAATCTTCAAGTGATAAAGATGAACATTATCACTGCCTTCACAATATTAAAGTATCTTGCCTGAAAGGTCTGCTCTGCAGAGAAGACTATCATGTCACAATAGAGAAAGCTAAAGAAATGCTAAAAATATATGCATACAAAAATATATGCATTTTATGCATCTACGTGAAGATGAAGACACCTAGGTTTGAGCAGAATCTAAGATCTCATCAGCAAAAACCTTGTGAATAGAAGTCTAATTATTCATAAGAATTTTACAGGGATTAAGTGGTGTTTAACAAGGAAGTCCATGAGAAAACACTAAGAATGACTTTCTATGTACTTCAGGATTAGGAGCAATTGACTGAAGGACAAGTTAGTTAGAACCTTAAAAAAAGGAGATGGAAAATCTGAGGTTCATATGTGCTAGCCTTTCTCTCACACCCTTGATATCCCAGTAAAATTGACTGACAGGTGTCTAAAAGATTTCTCTTTTATGAAAAGCATTTGGAAATTTTTTGAGTTACAGGTAACATATAGCCAAAATAATTTCACAAAGACAACCACTAAGGGAAAGTACAACTAACATTTGTCAATTTGCTGTTTCCCTTCCCAGCACTTCACTTGTAGGAGACACCTGTAATGGAGAACACGTGACTGAACACAAAAATTTGAACATTTTTCAAATGAAAAATATGTTCATTTTTATAGGACACCAGTGAAAATTTTCTACCAGTTTCCTAAAATGATTGAATGGGTTTAAAAAATATAGTCTTCAAGACTTTTTGAGTGGTTCTGTTTTTCTGTGTTTTTCTTCAATGTCTCTATCAGTTTGTGTTAACTTTCCTTCTTTACATGTGTTTTATCTCTCCTATCTTCACTTTAGACACTTTAGGCCAAACTTTTCTCCTATATTCAAGTGTGCACTTTTCTTCTTTTGTTTTTTGTCTTTCCATAATTTTTACATGTATCTCTATATTTGCAATTGCCAGCATTTTGTTGTGGCCATGAGGTTTCTTGTCATCATACATAGGTACATATGGTAGAATGGAATCAGTATCTACTCATAACATGTTCACTTATAGACAGATTTATTGTAAGGGGAATATTCCTCTGTGCTGTTTTATTGCAGGAAAATGACAAGTGGGAAAGGCTGGACAATTTATGTTCCACTTAATCCATTACAGCAAAAGATCTTTTCTGCCAAAGCATGTGTGCTTCAACAAAAGGCACACAGAGGGGTACAATCAGAACATCTGTGATTACAGCCAGAATCTTGCTAAAATACATAGGAAGGTCTTGGAATGTATAAAAGAGAGTGTGTCACCTTTGCTTTCATCCTTTATTTTCCACTACCTCTCTTTATAAATACAATAAAGACAAACCTGAAAAGCCTGTTAAATTAATACCAAAGCACTGCAGCATTATCTGTGGGTTTTATGGAAATTTGTGGGCTCAGTTCACGGTTCAATATCCCATATCTCTAATAGCAGTACTTCTGTAGAAATTAACTGACACTTTGTGAATGGTCATTTATTCATAGTAATAATTATTCTTTTAAGTTGCTACACTATTTAAACACTCTTCCACATTCTTCTGTAAAGCCATGGAACTAGTTTATACCAATAAACAATACATATTTTTACATTTTAATTTTAAAAATATAAACACACTTAAAATCTGTGTTTCTTTTCTCAGATTTGTATGGAATATATGTCAAATTTGATAAAAATTAAACTAAAGGGCTTTTGCATTTCTCTTCATGTTGATTCCAAAATCCATAGGATGACCTCTTAGAAATGTGTATTTTATATAATAGTTTTACATATGTATGTAAAAAGTGATCAGATTTAATAATAAGCATCTTTAAGAATAGCAAAGCGAAGAAATTGCTGTGCCTCATCAAGGTTTTTCACTGCTTTTTTCTTTTTTACATATCTCAGCCATCCAGTTGCTTGTATGGAATTTAAATTAAACCTTAAATGAGGAACAGATACATGTATAAAACTAATGAATAAAAATCCTGTTTACCAATTAGTTAAATCCAATTAAAGCTTAAGCTGATAATTGTATAAACCTCTGGTATGAAAAAGAAAAATTGTGCTCAGAGCTCTTGTCTACATTATGCGTTGGAAGATATTTTTATTGGGAACTTGTTACTGTACTGAGACATTGAGTAAAATGCTAATTTAACTGTGGTAAATCAGTGATCCTAAAGTCAAAATCAGTGATCCTATTGTCAAAACTTCCTATTCTAAAGAAAGAACATCCACAAACATAAGGGGAGAACCAATGTTCAGAAGTCAGTGGGATTACATCTGTTCATATTCAGTATGAAAAATGTGTTATTTTCAGAAGCTGTGATTCCATGCTAGTTATCCAGAAGATGTCTGTCCTGAAAGGCAGATCAGAACTGTATGGTTTGATGTGTTATAGTGCAGTGTAAAGTCCATATTTCCTCAGCTGTGATTTGATCCTTCCTCACTTCCAGAACTTGTTTTAACAAAAGAAAAGTTCTTCTATTTTCACAAGATACAGAGCCCAGGCAGGTAGCAGACTTTTCACAGAGCAAAGTGTCATTTACAAATGCATGATGTAAGCTGTCTGCTGGCTGAATTTTGGACTGATCTTGAAAGCTTTTCTGCATTATACAAAATTAACTCAGAAAAACATATTATAGTTCTATTGCTCCACAATATCTTTAACACAGCAATAAATAGACTTTATGCTTGAATTTTACCAGCATATTAGATATTTTTTAAAGTAAAAAATTTAATTATCCTATTAATAGAATTATTACAATGACATTAATGAAAAATAGAGAAGCAAAGTAATAACTTCAATTATTTCCTATCTTCTGCATCCTCTGTTAATTAAGGGTTGATTGAGAGTAAAATGGAGTGCATTTTGTTACATCTGCACTATAATCACTGAATTCCGCCTTTAATTTAAATACTGAATGGGATAACTGCCTGAAAAATGTTACTCAAAGTTACTGCTATTCCTATGTAACAGAGCTCACACAGCCATGGCTTCATTAGTGTAGCAGAATGGTATTATTTTGTTGAATGTATTACATTTACGCAGACACAAGGAGAAGCTGGGTCAATGAACATGGGAGAGGTCTTATAATTCATGGTAGTTTTTCAGAAGAGTCCCTTGGACTTAAAATGTCTTTTCCTTATTGCTTTCTGCCATAGAGTGAGGAACTAACTTTTACCCCACTAATTTACAACTTATCTAAAGAAGGATTTGCTGGAAGTTGCTAACTTGCCATGGCTACCTTTAGTGTATAGCAAGTAAATTAAAGCAGTCCCCTTTCTGCACAGAAGGGGAAGGGGGATTCCCCTTTCTGCACGGAAGGGGATGTGGGTAAGATGTGGAGCTGAACAGGCAGCAGCTCTGCAGAAGGTCCAGGTGTGTCAATATGACACAACTCCTCTTTTTGTTCTCATTCTTGTACTGATTTCCTTATCTTGCTCCTATCTCCTTTGTCTTTCCACCACATATGAGTTTTTTTTTCATGCTGGATTTACACTTTGTTGTCAGCTAAAGCCAGTCCTATTCAGCTCTCAGGGCTGCATTTCTTCAGTAACCTGTACTTGATAATTTTGCATCTGTACTTATAACTCCTGGGCATTGTCCTGTTCTTTTACTTTCAGGCCTCAGCTATGATCTTGCTCTTTTTTTTGTGACTCCCTGCTATTAAGGGCAGCTGATTAGACCATAGCTGCCTGGCAAAAGATTGCTGTACCTGAAGATTTTCTGTACCCTGACAGTGGAAAGATGGCTGGGGATAAAGTAAGAGGAAACCAGGAAGTTACATTTGCATACTAACAGGAGTTATAACAGTATGGAAGTTATAGGACCAGATGCAGTTGCTACTTCCTGGATGAAATACAACAAACATGCCCAAAAACCTATCCACAATGATTCCCCATGGGCACAATCTACAATTGTAAGCTGGTGGAATGCTAACTGGAATTGAATGAAAAGGAGGAAACTGCTCAGGCATGAGGGTCTCAGCTTTCACAGGGTGCTGACAGACCAGTCAAACACTAAAGGTTTGAGGAAATCTCCCCTTTTCACTTGATACCTGACTTGTGCTCAGAAATATCCTCTCAAGACCTCATCTTTTTATTTATTCGCCACAATTTAATGAAAAAATTACTATTAAAAAACAAGCCAGTTGTCAAAACAGTATTTAACGTTTTGCTAATTATAAGCCTATGCCCTAATCTATCAGATAATCAGGTGTCATGTAAATGCACAGTCTTTTGGATATTTTTGGTTTTCTTTTAGTTGGAGTTTTTGTTTGATGGTTGTTCCCTGGTTCATTTGGTTGTTCTGTTTTGTGTGTGGTTTTTTTGGGTTTTTTCTTTTTTTTTTTTTCTTTAAGGAAGGAAATTAAAGCAGTATACTAGGACTTTGGAGATTTGTGTTTTGATTCCAGATGTTGGGCAAGTTGTTTAAAACTCAGATGTCCCTCTGCTGTCTGTTTACCTACAACCTGTATTATCATATGTATTTACTGTTACTGTTTACTGTTACTATATCTACTATTTACATGCAGAAAGATAGTACAAAAGGGCACCTACATATTATAGCAATAAATATTCACTAATTAAACAAAAAAGGTTTTGATTTAGATGATAGATAAGAATCCCCTTTTTTAAACTTATATTTATGAAGTACAAAACTAGATATGCCTCCAAAACTATTTTATTTCAACAAACTAAGTCTCAGATGTTTTTTCTCGAATGCTCAAGGGACCAATATTTAGGTAATGTTCCTCATGCATTATGACGTAAAAGATTATCAGAAAAAGAAAGTGGGAATAAATAGTTACTTTACCTTTAAGTGTTCTCTTAAATGGGAAGAATGTGACTAAAAGACATGAATGTGAAAGAAAAAGATCAGTAACAATGGCGATTCCTTTCTATCCTAGCAAAATAGATATGCTTGATATGATACTGAAATGCAGATATATTAGGCAAAATGCTACTGCCATAGATATCAATTGCAAAACACTAATTTCTCTCCTGGAGTCAGGATTTTTCCTGTCATTTGTGAATACTGAATGAAAAAAGCAGACACAAAGAACTTTTCAGTGGAGTTTTCTTTGGAGTTATGGTTTTGAAAGAAAGACATGTGGCTGGGTAATCTAGGGCAGCCGTAATAATATCCCCATGTGTAGAAACCATTCTGATATATATCTTGTGCTTACAGTATATATATATATATATATATATATATATATATATATATATAGTCTTGATTGTGTCATGTTGCTTCAAGATTAGCCATAAAAATGCTTAATTATGTGACAGAAACATGAAATAAACCAAAAGATTTGAGAATCTGAATACTACAGTGTGAGTGCTGTGTAAAGAAACTGTTTATTCCATTCTGCCCGTTTTTTTAAAAGGACAACTTGTACTGAGCTAGTGTATTCATAAGTATAAAAGCTTTAGCCATTCCAAAGTTATTCAAAATCTTTAGCCCCTAAGGAGGCAGGGCAGAAAAGGTTTAGTTCCTAGACAGAAAAACTGCTGTTATTGACCTGCAGGAAAACCTTCCAAACAAAACAGTACTCTTAGGGAACAGGGGTCCTATTGCTGCATAGCAGCTCTCAAAATTGTTCCTGTAGTGGTGAGCAGTTTAAAAGAGTTCCCTGCTGTTTCCTCCCTCCCTGAGAAGGAACTTGGAAGAGTGTAAAACACATAGCTGGCCAAAAGTTCATCTTTTAAATTACATCCTGAGGGTCACAGATCAGATCCTTTTTTCAGGTCCCTAGGTATTTGTAATAAGGCATTTATGTGTACAGCAGTGGCTAAACTACTGTTAGCCAAGAAGAATAGCCACTTGTAAAGCACAGTTCATTTGACCTGCTTTAGATGGCCACAAGAGTGCAATATTAATTACACTGAGAAATTATTATCTGTAGAGAATTAAAGTAATTCAGACACAGACATCTATATGGTAAATGTCTATGGTTCAGCAGGATGAACCCTACTAAAGATTAAGCACTTAAATCCTACTAGAGATAGCCTTGAAGTTTTGAAATTGTTATATCTTTTATTACCTCTAGACTCACTATGCAATGGACATCTCCATTGTTTCATAAGCATTACAATACTGCTGGATCATTTCTTGTCATCTAAATCCACTGGAACATCGAACATTCCTGAAAGTCATTATGAATGGACATCAACACCTAAATTTCTGAATTTTTAAAACATGTAGATTTCTCCAAGAAACAGAAAATCATTAGGAGATCATTATGGGGCCATAGAATAAGCATATTTGATCTAGTGGATTTTTTCTCTAATAATGTAATTGAAGAACAAACATCTTTGAAAGCTCACTTTCTGCATATTAATATTCTACAGTTCAAAATTATGGCCCTTGATGGCACAATGAATGCCCATATCTCCTTTGTAACAAATATTTGCTCAGAGGCAAGATGAAGCAGTAAACATAATTAAACAAAGTGAGATTATCCTCTTTTCTTTTTACTATAGAGAAGACAAATGACCTTCCAAAACAAAGACCCAGAACTTTAGCTGTTAAGAAAAAAAAGCTTGCCTTTTATTATTAAGCTACAGTGCCACAATCCATTGAGGGCAAAGATGCATTTGTACTTTTACTTTAAAGCCAAACAGTAATTAGAGGTGTGGAAACCATCAAAAAAGGGTGAAAAAGTGATTTTGTGATAATTAGAATTTTTTTTTCTCAATAACTCAGTCTACTCAATCTATATATAAATAAAACCTTTGTACATTTGGAGAGAGCCTACTGTGAAAAGATGGTATGCAACTAAACTATATTGCTTTGGTAGCTCTTAAAAAAATGCCTCTCTCACATATTTTTTTGCTTTAGCTCTAATTTATCTTTTCTGCCAAATCCACTAAAAGAAAGTCTGAGTTCCAGACAGCTTAAATGGGACAGTAGAAATTTTCAAAGTACTTTTATAGCAACTTCAGGTCAAGATGAAAAACAAGCCAGCAATTTTCTATGTCCAGGGATGTAACAGGTTTTTTACATTTCCTGGTCTATATTTTTATTTCACATTGGGATGAGAAGTATTAGAAGAGGTTTTCTAGGTAATGGATAGGAATTGGGGCTTTAATGTCTCACTATCCTTTTATGCTTCAGAAAATATCTCCCCCAGTGTATATGAGGCTTGATCTAGCTTCAACTGAGATCAGTGAGCCTCATATCAATTTTTTGGGAGAGCTGGATCAGGCCCCTTTTACATTAGCTAAATCCTGACTAGTCCAGCATGTGTATGAGCTGACAGTGATCACCTGAAGATGAAATGCTAGCTTTAAAAGCCACTATGCTGTCTCTTCTGTGGCAGAAAGCAAAAACAAAAAAAGTGTGCATGTGTAAGGGAGAAACAAGGTGCTGCTGGCAGTTCTGAGCCTGTACAATTAGTGTTTTGATCATCACTCCACCAGTCAAGAGAAGATATAAAACCATAGTTAGTGTGTTTCTGCACGTAATGAGATAAGTAGAAGTTTTTAGTTAGCCATTCAGAGCAGGCATTTCTAGTGACCTCCTGCAGGAAATAGGTTCTTGATGGAATCTTGTATTGATCGAGCTGCCAGCCATTAACTGATGGCCAGACTTTGAAGGATACTGTTTGAAGAAACCTTGCAATTCCGTTTCACAATTCCTTGTCATGTGCTTAGAACTGAAATATCATGAAGGAGAAAAAATGATGAAAATTGGAGTAGTATCATACACATTTCTCATTAGGACCCAAGTGAAACAAGTGAAATCAGGACACTAACACAGGGCCCTGGTTTGTGAGCAGGGAGGGCACTGACTACGTATTAGGACAAGGAGACATTTATTGTACATTGATCTGCATCTAATCTGTGCTGTTTGCAGAGCAGGTTGGCCAGAAGTCAACTCTTATCTCTGGCTATTGACGTTTTACATCTTAAGGACCTAGATGAGTTTTGAAATTGGTCTCAGTGTTCTGCATTGAAAACAGTAAGATATCTAGTGAATATTCTCTGTAGCGGTTCCTAAAATTAGAAACTGGAAGAAAGATGTGATAGCAAAAAATTACATCAGAGAATATATTCCCCAAATATCCATCATCTATATCTGTATCTGTCTATATCTACCTCCATCTACCTTTGCACCTACAACCTTAATGAAAACTTATCAGTAGAAATTACTTTGGATCTTGATTGGAAGCTACTATACACATCACAGTACCAACTGATTCTTAGGATAAACAGAGAAAAAAATCTTCAGAAATATTGAATCATGCTTTCAAGGTCACAATTTCAGAAATGGAGTTTGACAAGAGGAACAGTGCATAAGAAATAAAATATTCAAATTCTACTGCAATTTTTATGCAGAAATTTGTAGTAACTCTCTAAATGTGTATAAATTGTCCAAAATATTTTATTAAAAGGGTTTAATTACTGAGATATGACCCTTGTATATGCTGAAATCTAAGTGCAGTGATGGTTATGGAGAATAAAAACAGAACACAAATGTCAATTTTAAATTGAAATGGACTTCTTATAAACTTTTCAAATTGTTCAAAAGCAAAAAAAAAAAACACCTTCTAATGTTTTTTTTACTTCACTGATTCTCAGACTGATGGGCTTTGTTACTTAAAAAAATTTATAGGGTTATATTACTATATAGTGATTTCTCTCAAACTTTGTTTTTCTTGATAAACTTCAGATATTGCTGATTATATAGTTATATTAATTCACTTTTTAAAAATAAGTGGATAATCTTATTGTAATAGCAGTAATTTATTGTCCTTCTGCACATCTTCCAAAGACAGGAAAGTAGGAAGTGGACACTGAGTGGTCCATTTACAGTTATTTAGGCAAAGAGGATCTAGGAACCACTATTTGAAGACAGAAATTTTTGTTAAAAATAAATTATTGATACAGCAGAAGAATATATTAAATATTTGTAGCTGATTTTTAATCCAGAAAGAGTCCTGATCTTGCAGACTGTTCACTACAGATAGATACAATGTCAATATGGAACACCTTGCAGTATCAGGTTAAATTTGTGAGACATATGATATACTGACCAGTTTGAGCAGGCAGCTTTCATTTGGGTTTAGGCCAGAATGGGCAGCTAAGCATGGTATCATTTTTTGCAAGATGGTGATATTAAGAAACTTCATGTTGTGGTTTGATTAAATAAACAAAAAATGAGAGAACTGTTAGAAACAGCAGTAGAGTTCAGAAGGAAAAACTAATTTTAGTTCTTCCAATCTACTTTGCAGCTTGTTCTGTTACACACTTTTTCTTTTAAAGTAAGTATGTGATTCTATTAATGAGTTTTGCTTCTATATAGAGGCAGCTACACCTGGGAATTGCACCCTTTGTGTAAGATGAAGTAGTGTTGAACAGAACACAAATGATTGCTGAAGTTCCTTTCAGGACAGCACAGCAGACAAGGAAGCCCACTGGAATTTGGTGTTATCAATAGCCAGGCTATTCCAGGTGGCATTAAAGGAGGACTGTTAGAAAACTATAGCTATATGTTTGTTGTCTTCAAATTTCTGAAATAATTCAGACTTGGAATGAAGATGACAATTTGACTCAGATGATGAAAGCCCTAGTGGAAGCTGCTGCTGACCCCAAAATCCAGTGGTCTGATCAATTTCTTATGAGAATTTGTTAATTATTTATAATTTGGTTTAAATATCATTCTATGCCCACAATCTCAGACAGTGCCATAAAACATAATCCTGTGGACTAAACCTGAAAGCCACCCAGTGCTCTTTTAGCATGCTGATTCTAAAGCCATTTTCTTCCTACTATGAAAGCCCTGAAATTATGACAGAGGCACCTGGAGTGCTGAATCTCTGAAGATGATCAATGGGATCTTGCTTTGTTTAAGAAAAACCCAAACTACCACCACCATGAAATAAGAACTTAGGTATCGGTTTTTGCCCATTAGCTCAAAAGAAAGTATCAGTGAAGAGGCAGGAAATGGATTAACACATTCAGAAGGCAACACATTGGCATTCTCATATTCTTTGTCTGCTGTGAAAGTAACACTAAGTAGTAACCTTATTTCATAACAGTTAAGTGGCATTTGTCACTTTTAGATGTGACAATCATCTGTTCTGCTCCCCTGCCTTTTTGAACTGTGAGTTCATTTGCTAGTATATGTCAGTTAATAAATTATTTTATGACTCCATTTTTATTTCCTTTTTATATTACCCTACAAGTAGAGAGAAAAGAAAAAGAAATCTGGTCTATAAATCAACTTGTCTACCCAACAATTACAGTGCTACAGTATACCTGCAGTGATTGTATCCTTGAACCAGAGGCAGAACAGAAATGTGCTGTGAATTAAAAAGAAATAAACCAAAATGCAGAGAAGCCCTACTCAGGAAGCCTGAAATTTAGTAGCAGGAATTGCTGTTTACAGCTAGTCATTTAACCACTGACCCATGTCCAGGACAGAACACGCTTTGCTCCTTCCCCTTCATGCTGAGCATGATTCACAAAAATTTTTTATGTCATGTATACCTACAAAATTAAGTGGTTTTTTATTCTCTCCTTTTACCTCCGATTTTTTAACAGAACAGTAGGAGTATTAGAATCTCTGTATTTTCTCTTCTTCTCAGCATTTCAAAAATGACACAGCTGACTGGGGGAAATATCTTTATTTTCAAGTGAGAAAATCTTTGGGCGCAGAAGTAGGCAGGATGCCTTCTGTAACCTGTTTGGTTTTCAAGTGTTATGCGAAGTCCTGAGGAATGCTGAAGGAGTTGTTGTAGCAGGTGTCATGAAGGATCTGGAGAATAGGGAAATGTGTCACCTGCAATGTGCATTTCTGAAGAGGAAACCCAACAGGCTGCCAAGGACGAGGAAAAGCCTCGGTTATTGTATTGTGTCCAGATTCTGATTCTTTGCTGCTAGACTTCAATCTGTACCCCCAAATTCTGTTTGGAGAAGCCATGCATAGTGATACTCTGTAGGAAAATACCCTCACTACAGTTTCATATCAATAAAAGAGTAGGGGTGGGTTTTTTTGGTGGGGTTTTTTTTTTGGTATGGTATTGAGCTTCATTCTAATAATTTCCATAGGGACATATTGTTTTTATTATAATAATAGGGACATTACTGTATTTCTGTTGCACAAGTGTTGACAAAACTATCTGTGTATATATACAGTAGCAGATTATGCGATGATCAAGAATGCACTCAGTGGATCAAGAAAACTTTTACCAGGAGATTTTAGATTTTATTTTTAATTTGAGAAAACGTACTTGTATCATCACAGGCTGAGCTCTGCAGTGCTATGAGTCTGTCTTGCCCAGGCTGAAGTAACTCTTCTGTTTCTGACTGTACTTAGTAGCCATTTGTCATTCTGTGCTTCCCTGTACTGTGCTGGGTACACAAGCTCTAGGAAGTCCTTATTTTTTGTAAATGCCATACTTTCTCAAAACCTGCATCTGTTTGCTGGCATCTTCTACCAGTTCTACCAGTAATAGTTCTACCACTAACTATTTGAAGTAAGAACGTCACTCTTCAGTGCTTTTTCTTGGAAGCATACATAAAGCATGAGAAAATGTGTTTAGATATGAAGGTAAACCACAGCAACAATTGTTCTTGCCAACAGGAAACCAAAACTGAATCCTAACTGTTTTTGCACCACTCATGAAATAAAGCAACCTCAGAGGCTGTATGATCATTACTTCTCCCTGGCTAAGAATGATTCAGAATGAGAATTTCCCCAAGTATTCTGCACAGCAGCAATAATTCACCTTCTACTGTGTCCTCATGAGGCTGAGCAGAACTTGTCTGCTTGGCCCTGTATCTCTGTGAGTTCCAGCACTCCCATCATAGGAATGATTCTCCATTGACTCTCTTCTCTCTTCTCTTGATGTTGCATTTCCACTGACAAGGTCCAAATCCAGATACAAGGCTCCATATGTGATCTTCTGAAGGCTGAATTGAAGGAAATAATACCTTAATCCTGGTGACAGCGTTCTCACTAATTAATGCAGGTCAATATGCTGTTAGCCTTTGGTGTCACAGCAGCACACTGACTTGTGACTTTGTGAGGATGACCAGAACTAGGTGGATTTCCCACTGGCTACTCTAACAGTACAAGGGGAATGAGTGAGACATTGTGTTTACCCTAAGTAATTACAAATATTTGAAAATCACTTCATTCAGAAGTACCTAGAGGCAATAAGATATCTCCTGCCCTTGCTGTGACCTGTGAAAGCTCCAGGCAGAGCTAAAGGACTTGCAGGAAGAAGAAAGTGATGGGAGACATTTTAATGAGAAACTGTTAAAAGGGCTGAGGCAGTAAACACTTGTTTGAAAAGATCAGATAGTACCAATGTTCTGCCCAGAATGAAAGTGAGGAATCAGAGAAAGCTTGCAGGAGGAACTGCAGTGTTAGCATCCTATTTTTATACAAAGGATTACAGTGCAAAACCAGTGATACACTATGAAGTCTTTTAATTGAATTCATAGAATTAAAGTATATTTAATTTCTTCTAGACAGGTGCAATATATTTTCATAAATCACAAGATCTCAGCAAAATATCCACTGCTGATGAATTGTTTTTCTCTTGTATTTTAACAGAGGAAATAGGTCTGACATGTAAAAAACAGCTCTTGGTGGGACTTTGCTGTCAATACAGCAGGATCATCTGCAGAGTTATCCCATGATAGTGTGCATAATAGGTAGATTGCAAACTAGTCAATTTTTAAGATAAAAGGATTAATATTCAGAAATTAGAAGAAAGCAGACAGATGCCTAAGAGAAGCTTAATCAAAAGCTGTCCATCCAACCAGCTCTAGCTTTAGAGTATTTAAAAATGATTGTTTAAGACCTTCTGTCCTTAAAGGTATGCATCCAGGAACATCAGGATCAGCTACTCCCCAAGGAAAGGAGAGGAATGCCAAGGATGATGGCAAGGTATGGTGCTGAATATCCTTCTGTCACTATGGCATGAAGCTGTCTGCTACAACACAATTCAGCCTTCTTAGTGCTGTACCTCTACAGTCTTTGGTTAATTTTTACCAATAAAAAAAGGTGAATCCTCTTCCTGCTTCCAGTTTGGGAAATAAATTCGGCTCACAAACTGCAGAACAAGCACATTTTTTTTTCCTGTTTGCAATCTGGTTTATTCAGATACTTAAAAAAAGAAGCCTATTCCACACACAATCAAAGTGTAAGCTGCATTTCACCCATGTCACTTTGTCAATTCTTCCATTCTAATCTCATCCAAATGGCTTAGAGATTTATACAGTATATGGACACACAGAAGTAAACAAACATAACTGATAAGGTATGCTCTCTGACTTGCATTGTCTGTCAGGCAATTGAATGAGATAAGAACCTGTTCTACTGTTACATACAGTGTACAACTTACTGCAGAACTAGACTGTACTGTGTGAGAAAGAACAATACACAGTTATACAAATCATGTCTATCCATGATCTGTCAGTCTGGGAACACACACTTTCAGAGGAAAAATATTTCCAGCATAACTGCGACAGTTTTAGAGAAAGCAGACTTAAACTTGAAAATAATTTTGCTTATAACTTTGCCTTACACCAAGTTCAACTCTCCTTAAGCTATGAATCCATGTAATTTGTAGCCTTATGCAAATACACAGATATTACTACTGGACAAGTACTTGGTACCACATCTATTAGAATTCAGCAAAAGAGTTTGACAAGAACCTTGACTGTCTGCAATACATCTTGTGTTGCAAGTAGTCAGAGGGATGGAAAGACTCAAGGATATGGAATTTGCAAGTACAGCTGCAAAACAATATGTGGTGAAGGTGTTCTGCATTATACGAACTCATCAAGACCTACTTCCAGGCTCATTAGCTGTCTCCAGATCTGTTGGAGAATCTGAATGTCATGAACATAAACAATTTGCATAAGAAATGTTCAAGCTATGAATTGGAAACAAGATTAAAAGAAGAAACAGCTGTGTGTAATTGTCCATCCCCTGTGGAGATTAATATAACACATTACATGAAAAATCAGATTTTGAAATGAGGTTAACAGAAGAATTAACCAGAAGAGGGAGTGAGCAATGCCTCCTACATAGTACCATGCTCACCACCATGTCTTTACTGCCTTTTAGAGGCTATTGTGTCTTGAAAAATCATCCTCTGGAGGGCTGCAGGATTTGTTACTTTGCTACATTTAACACATTTGCTGACGACAACAAATTGATTTTTATTTATCTGGCAAAGCAAACCTTGGTCTTCCCCCCTAATATTTAATCTCTTCAGCAATGTAAATAATGAGAAAGACACTTGAAGATCTGATTAACCTGCAAGTTCCCTTTTAAGCCATGAACAATCGATACCAGTACCAAGTCCATTAAACAACCCTTATCACTGCTTGAGTCAGTAGATGTGAAAACACAAGTGTATGCTTGTTTTTATTATGATTTAACAGTAGTCTAGTTCTGAAAATTAAAAAAGGAAAAAAAGAAGAAATAATAAAAATTCAGATTCCATAGATTTTAAACATTCTTTTTAGCCCAGCCATGCATTAGGTTAGAACATTTCCCTCCCTGACAACCCAAAGAACATGTTTTCCTCTTAACATCGCACTTAAAATGTAAAACAGATTTTTAGAAGTACATCTGTAGAACATGGTGTTCTCACAAAGTGCTAAAATGTCAGCCCCCATCAGATGAAACTCTTCGAATTGTCTATAGAATAGGGGGTGAAAGCATAACATTGCCTGACCTATCAATGTTTTAAACCTAATATGAAAAGCAGTATTTCTACATCACAGATTATCTCAGTTTCCAAACTAGTGATTTTGCAAATGGAACTACAGGCAAGGAGCTATGGCCCACTGCTAGTCCTTGAAAGAGTTGTGAATTCTTAATTATCAAAATTTTTATTGTAAATATTACAGGTGGACTATTCATGGATTTAGAATAGCATTGCAAGCCACAGCCAACCAACCATTCCTAACATTCTTTTAAACATTGGTTTCTCTAATTAATTTGGGAAACAGAGTAGCTAAATTAGGCCATTTCTTTTCAAATGGGTAAATGGCCACATAACCTACAATTTTGAGCTATTCTTCAGTATGTGATATTCTACTATTCTTATCTGAAAGGAGACATCCAAGTGATGAAGATTATGTTCCTATAATGATAGTATCTTCTTATGGAAGCATTGTTCAGATGACATCCCTTAGAAGCTTTGGTAAAGACAGTTAACTTCTTGTCATACAGACTAGTGATGACTCACTTTATTTACTTGTTTGGTGGCATGTGGGCCTGCTATATATCTGGAAACTGACAGCTTATCACCTTGTGTAAAAAGATAAGAAAATTTGTGTCACATATCACAGCAGATGATACCAAGATAGCACACAGCCCCTTGGTCTCCTGGAGAAAATTACCATTACAGAGAGCAACTATGCAGAAATTGTTGGAATATCTCAGCTTGCAGAGAAAGCAGCTGTCTTGTGTCCCTGATGACTCAATTCAAAGGTGAGAGGTTCTGTGCTATTCATAGCATAGGGATGATTTCCTTTGTTCTCTTAAAGCTACTGTATATCCTGTCTTAGAAAACAAAACTGTAAACAGTTCATGTAGTGCAGCTAGATGACAGGTGCTCAAAACTGATGAAACAAAATTATTTCCTGTTCACACTCATGAAGCATATTTAACTTATGCTACTATGGAGCACAGCAGCTTTCTAGTAGGTATCACTGAGATTCCCAGACTAGGGTGATATTTAGGAACTAATAGAACTTTATATTAAAGTCCCAATATCTGCCTTTCTTTTGGCTATACTCAGTAGACCATGATTTTCTTTAGTATTTAGTTTAATTCCATGGAATAAATATCATCTTTTCCTATAGCATATAAACTAATAAGAATCTCTATATGCCAATATAGGCTGGATTCTTCTACATCATGTATGCTCATCTCTGTGCAGTTATCAGCTGTCTTCTCACACATCTCAGTACAAGCCTAAAAGACTTTTGACTGTAGAACTCCTTAGGTCTAGGCTGAGAAGTGAATTGCACAAGTGAAGACAGCAGGTAGGCAAATATCCTCTATTACCCCCCCCCCTATCTCTTAAATTTAGCTCACTTCTTATTACTCCCACTCCATTCAACTGCATTCTGTTGATTCCTATCCCTTATAAAACTTCATGCTTTAGGATCTGTACCAGTTGTTTACTGATAGTGGTTGCAATTTGAGAGAACTTTATGAGATTGCTGTGCAAAGAAAACCGAGTCTTATCCATATTTTCTGAAGAAACATCAAAAAAAGTTACACAAAATATCTGCTTTTTTGTCTTAGTTAACAGTCCATTGGTCTTTAGCAGTAAAACACATTGGAAGGTGGAGAGAACATACCAGGAGTTGAGCAGCAAGATGCAGCAATGATATTAATTCACAAATGGTCAATCTGGGATTAAACAAATTTGAATGTTTAAGCAGTCCTTCAAAAAGTTAATTAAGGGAGTAGATTTTTGTAAAAAATAACTGTAATGGAATTACTTCCAAGAATGGTGTTAGCACTTGGTCACTTACTGCCTTTGAAACTGAATAAATTCAAAGGGTTGTGTAGTAGGAGAACACTTTCATAATCAGGT
Source organism: Dicaeum eximium (assembly GCA_013396995.1). NCBI lineage: Eukaryota > Metazoa > Chordata > Aves > Passeriformes > Dicaeidae > Dicaeum > Dicaeum eximium. The sequence continues at coordinate 835,219 of VWZP01006417.1, forward strand.
TGAACTAAAAGAAGAAAAACATACTCAACTTCATATTAACTATGTAAATTTAGGTGATTATACAAACCAGCTTTTTAGGCCTCTCAGCATTCAGTGGGTCTGTCTTTGGTAGAGAGTTACTATTGCTTGCAACAATCTTCATCCCCAATCCCATACAGAAAGCCCCAAAGCAATATATATTGATTTAAATTAAATCCTTTCAGCAATTTGAATCAGAACTGTTCTGCTTCTCTGGTAATGAATACAAGGAGATTTTGGAAAAGGAATTACAGCTGCTGCTTGATTGAATATTCAGGGGAACAACAAAACGATGTTACACGAGAGACAAACTCGTCTTCAGGTTAGTCCCTGTAAACTGCAGTTAAATTGAAAGTTTGAAATTAGCCCTGCATAGCTTGAGGCTTTTGATCATTGTAAGATGCTCAGAGAAAGCAAACAGCTATAAGGAAAACTTTTTTGCACTGTGATCCTTTGAAATGTCTGCACAGACATAGATTATGTCCATTTTGTTGAACATGCCAAAAGGCTTTGGACTCACACTCAGAGGAGGCACAGGCAGAGAGGCCTCTCTTGTGAGTTGCTGCCCATTGCCTGCTAGCAGGAATTGTTTACCCAGAAGAGGGAAGAAGAGAGAATTTACTGTTGCTTATTCTACCATACATTTCCTGTTGCTACAAAGGGGAAAGGAAAAATTTTGTTTCAGGTTTGACAGAAGACATTACAAATAATATACCTGTGCACAATGTGTGTGTAAAAGTGAAATTGTGATAAGGTTCTGTCCCTGAGTTTTCCTTTGCTCCTGTAGAAAGATCTATCTACGGTTGATACAAGGGTGGCCCCTGGCCATTTTTATCCAAAACCAAAGTCTGCAGCTCAGATTGAGGAAAAATATTGAGGAACCTTGCAGTCATAGAAACTCAGTATTTCTAGACTCTGTGTCATGAACCTGTGAAAGGCTAAGTCAAAACCAAAATTATCAAGTCTTTAGTCTGGAATTGGTAATCTAGACATCTTGAGATGAATTTGATATAGTCCACTTAGGTGGGTTCACACTCAGTTCATTTCACCTAGAAAGTATATTTTGATGTTTCCAAAATCCTAATTTTACTCCACTTGAATGAGTGATAAGTTTGGAGAGGAAACAAAACTACATGAAGAAAAAACTACCTTTTCATCATTGGGTCTGTTTGGAAATGGGTATTAAATTTTGAGAAACAAATTTGTATTAATTTCTACATAAATAAAAATATTAGCCTGAAAAATTCTTTAGCTCACATTTACATAAAGAATACTCACCTACATTGTAACTGTTTTTGAGCTTTCACCTTTTTTTCCTCTCCTTACTTTTAATCAGAGAGGTGCCTTAAAACACTCTGCCGAGTTAGATTAGCCTTGTGATAATAACTTTGCTGGTCTGCAGCACCAACTGGGACTTCCCTGGCTTCAGGGAAGTTGCTAGGCTACTATCTTAAAGAGACAACTCACTTGATTAATTGCAAATACAGATTGCTTTATGAAAAAGTTAATACATTTATAACAACAAAGTCAGAGGAAATAGCAGACTGATTATCAGAACTTGCAGTATTCCCTGAATACGGGATCAAGGAAATAAAGTGCAGCTTTTAATAACACTTGCAAGTCTGAGCTAATGCCACTCCTGCTTTCAGTGGTGTGGTATTACCCTGCTACTGGTAAATCACCATTTCATGAAAATCACAAGACATTCGTTTCTAGAGTGGGATATCCAAAATAAATATTACTTCACATTGTACTAAAGTAACTGGCAAAGAACTGCTGTAATATTTTAGGGTCCCTTTAACCTAAATATGCCTTGGAGAGGAGTATATGTCTGGTATGTTTTTGCACTGAATGTCAGACTGCTGATACTTTGCTTTTTCATTAAAATATCTTATTACTTGAAATTCTTCAAAGGGCTAAGCAGCTTTCATTCCTCAGATCATGCAGTGATTTTATGAATAAATGTAATGTGGTAATACATATGATAATTAAAAATATACATTTAAAAAAAATGTGAGCACCTGGTTTCTTATGAATAGGCCTGTCAGAAATTATTTTAATTTCCATTAAATTTGTGGACAAAAAATGGTGAATAAAGTCTTTGAAATTTTCTTTGCCTTTTTTTTTAAGCTCTTCTTTTTTGTTTCAAAGAAACCCAACGAAGCACCCAAACTCTTTTTGATGTTTCATTACTGCTTAGAAATCTAAGAATATTTTAAAACTGCTTTCTGGATTTTTAAAAGCTACTTAAGGCAAATCAAATATTTTCGAGCAGCTTTACATGTAAATCTTCATATAAGCAGCAGACATCTGCTGAACATACTTCTGATTCTTCAGAAAGCTTCATTAATAACTTGTTTTTCCTTTAAAACTCCAAATAGAATATCCATGTATGATTTGGCAGCAGTTTGGCTTGTTTTTTGTGGTTACAGGAATGTGAATGCATTCAACTTTCATTGGTAGACAGACCCCAATTTGACCAGGAGGTGCTAAGAAATGAGCAACCTGCAATGAACTGAAAGAGCAGGTGAGGGAGTAACAGCACAGCACAAAGCTCCGTGGGCAAGCTGCAGAGTAAACATTGAAAAAGCTCTGAAAGGAACTGGACTTTGAAACTCAAACCTATGGAGCTTGAAATTGTTGAGAAGATACAAATGCTGTGAAAAGTCTTCCTGTTTGATATGCAGTGTAAGGCTGATGAGGATTTCTCTAGGTTGTGTGTGTTTATATGTGTTGGAAGTAGATGGTGGGGCACCTACAAACTCCACTGTATTAATGGTCTTTATGTGAAAGCCAAGGAATTAAGATGTAAATCCTCTTCGGGTGCTGAAAGGTAGTGGGGAGAATGCAAGGCCTTGTATTGCTGGTTACTTTGGATCATTCGTGGGAGACACATCATCTTTATTTGTGATAGTGTTCCACACTCCTTTCACTCTCAAACAAAACTGGAGGAAGTTTGTGCATAATCAGCAAAGGCTGGGAAATGTAGCATAGTTTGGGGGCTATCTTGCTTAGCCTTTCACTGAAATATTCCTTAGAATGAAATATATTGTCACAGTCCTAAAACAGAGCTGAGCTGTGAGCACTCCATAAAACAGGGTGTTATGAAATAATGCAGCAAGGAAAAGGATGCCATGGTGGAGTAGAAGGACTCTACTCCTATTTTGGCCTTAGAAATGTGAAGATGTTGGGGAGTCACAGCACTTAAGATCTGTGGATTCAATTGATAAATAAAAAAGGAAAGTTTTGTTGAGGGATTGTTGAAAGAGTAAAATCAGTTTAAGATATAAAGAAGAATACATGTTGGCAAAGTCCTAGAACAGGTCCAATAAGAGACCAAGTGTTTTGTATAAAAACTACAAATAAATTCTAGGTGTTTTTTTTTCAAAAACATTTTTTCTTTTAAAAGTTAGAATTCACTGATACAGAAAAAAACTCCATTTGGATTGGTAATTTTTACTTTGGGTAGGTGAAAGAAGGAATTATTTTCTGGTTTTGGAGATAAATTTTCATACCATACTGAGTTAACTTTTTTTTTTTTTTAATCAGACTTTAAAATCCATCTTCTGCTGTTCATGTAATAGGACTCAGCACTTACTCAGGACCATAATAATTTGGTTTCTGCATGTAGAAAACAGGTGTTTGCACGTAACTTACAAAGTAACCCTGTTGTAAGCCATTGTAAGATGCAGCTTAGCACTTCTATTTACTGGCTGAATAGACAGTAGCAGAAAATTTTTCTTCAGACTGCTAAACATAATGTTCCACAATAAAAATCATCGTGCTGTTAATATCCTTTTAGTATTCTATTTCCAAATATTATTTTTCCTGTAAATTTTTAAAAATTTCCAAATTTTAATTTTATTTTAATGAATATACAGTGGGTTTTTTGTGGGTTTTTTTCTTTCTTTTTTTTTTTCTTTTTTAAATGGCTATTTTCCTTTAGAATCTAAAAGAAAAAGGGGTTTGATTCAGAGCTGAAAGCCATTTACCAGACTCCATTTCAGTCCTTTTTATGCTCTAAGATTTGAACAGGCTATTCTTTCAAGTTATCTCTGTCCTTTATAAATAAGAAGGAAGAATCATAGAGGTAATTTTTAACTCTTCTTCTAGTCTTTCAGCTGCTCTTTTTGGAATTATTGGGTGAATGGCCAACTGACAGCTTTGGTGACTATTACAAATTGTAATGAAAATGCAGATGATTTAAGTCAGAACAATTCCTGAATTCAGAAAACAGCATTATTTCTGGTATTTCTGGATCCAGATTTTCCAGTTATTGTTATTTTAGTATATTCAGCTGCACTTGTAAATAGCCTGCAGAGGCAGGTTTTGGATCCCTACTGAAAATAGTACAACTAAGATCTGTTTAAGAATGACAGCATGAATTTCTTAAGCTTGAATACTAAGGAAGGAAAAGAATGAGGCAACAAACCTCTAAACTAAAGAGCTCTAAACTAAAGCTCTAAATCCAAATTTTGAGTAACAGCATTTTTTTTTCCAATCTAAGTGTATAGAAAGTCAAATATTAAAGAATGGTGGACAAGCAATATAAATATTTTTAATGAGCTTTCTCTAAAAAACTTGTGAGCAACATTGATCTGAAGTGGTAGAGCTAATGCTCCTTCAGCACAAGGGGGTGGTGTAGGTGACATCTCTAATTTTGCTAAGTTTGTTTCTGTATTCCAATAAATATTGTTAAGAGAGTTTAACTTGGACAAACCTCATGTAATTTTTGAAGCTCTATCTAACTTTTAAGCTTGGAGAGGAAGAGCTGGACCAGATGACCTTATAATGTTTATTCCAATTGAATGATTCCATGTTTTCTCCCATGGATTTATGGTTATGAATCCAGATATGTAATTTAACACAGTTTTTCCTACTGTTTGCTTGCAGCTGTGGTATCTTATTTACCACCATTTTCATGTCACAAATAGTCAGATGTTTTCTATGTAGACATAGATATACAAGCAGACAGGAACACAGATCCATAGTACGCTCACATATACGTATATTACAAAGTGGCTTTATATTTTGGTTCAAATTGAGAACAAAGAAATCTAGCTCTGTAAAAATTTTCAGGTGTATCAAAAGGTTCTTGGATTTCATATTCTGAAAACTGAAAATTTGGTTGGGAATTTCAGAATTTTATAATGGTAACACAAGAAAGTACAAAAATTTTCAAGAAACTCCAAAATATTAATCTTCCAGGGTTTAGGAGACAGTGACACAGTTAAAAGAAAAGAATAGCAGTTTTGAAATAATTTCCAGTCTGGAGAAACATAAAAACTGCTTCTGCCATACTGTGTCACAGCATAGCTAGTGCTCACTTTGTCCTTTTTCTGTCTTTGTTTACTGAGCTGCAATCAGTATAGCAGCGTTGAACAAACCCTAAGAACAACATCAAAGTGTACCTTTACTTTAAGGAAAAAATAAAGGACTCATCAAAAATCCATGAAGTGTTAAGAAATGCCACCAATCCATGTCCAGCCAACCAGCACTGGCAGTTTCTAGCTTGCAAATGTACATCAAAACAACTGTTAAAGTCTAAAGGATTGTATCATCAGTTGGCATAAATCAATGTAACCCCACCAAAGTCAAATTTTAATGAGAATAGAAAGAACTAGCTGCTCCCCTGAATACTGAGATATATTGCCAATATCCTACTTATTTTTCTGCATACTTGTAACACAGAAAAAAAAAAGCCACAATAAAAATTGCAGCATGTCAGATTACTTTCTTCAGTCTGAGCCCCAAATAAATATATGTTGCAATCTTCCTGACCTGATGCTTATATTCTTTATATACCCTGCCAGTATTTCATCCTTCTTCAGTATTTGGAATGTCCCTCAAAAGCATTTACAGTCACTGCAGAATAGCCACTGTAAGTGAGAGCTCTAAATAATGTGTCCACCAAATAAATGTAAAAAACTTATCTGCTTCCCTGGTGCTAATAAACCATATTGAGTCAATTTACTCTGTCCATTCAGGAGTCTCAAGGTGCCAAACCTGCAGCTCCAGGGCTGGTTTCACTGTTAGGTTGAAGAAGTGGCAGCTGCTGCAGTGAGGAAAAAATGCTTTCCCTTTCTGAACAGTTGCAGCAAATACTTCCTTCTGAATTTCTTTGAAGACAAGGAAGAAAACCATCTTTTTCATCAGATCAACAAAAAATAATCTTTTTCCATCCCTTTGTATTACTTGTATTTGTGTCTTGTTAAATAATTCTTAAATGAAAAAAGGTGCCCCTTCCTTTTTTTTTCCACGTTGCATGAGAAACATATGAAACATATATGTTATATCTGAAAGACAAATAACAAAACTGAGATCTGCCATAAAATAGTGGGGTATCAGTGTTTATGACATTTTCAGTTATGATTCATTCATAGATGTATGTTATCTGCAGTATAATTATTCTGTAAATAGAATACGACTCTAATCTCATATCTCTGATGACATTACCATCTGATGCAACTTGAAGTTTAAAGTAGCATATTAACTATTTTGGCTGCCCCATTGTTACAGGATGGCTTTAAGGATCCTGTTACACAAACTATATAATTACATAAAGTTAGCTGGAATTACTCTCCTTCATATTGAAAACCTTTTTACAAAATATGTTTAACTGCATTTCTTTATCTTTACCTCATTCTAATGAGACTTATATTACAATTAAAGAATTTTAACATTAAGTACATATTTAGATAGTATTTTCAGCTCTTGTGCAATTTAAATATAAACAGAACGTGGAAGAAGACATTAGCTTGAACTACACCAGGGAGGATGAAGCATGATAAAGTCACTTGATGTGATTTGCACTTAGAAAACAAATCTTTCTTGTCCAAGAATTCAGCATTAATCAACAGGACAAGAAGCAGCAAAAAGTGTCTGCTGACTCCAGCTCATTAATTCAAGGATTACTTAGGTTTTTAATGATCTTTTTTGATGTTTAAACCATTAATGCATATTGGCTTTGTTTCAAATTATGGCTTTATGACGTTACTTACATTGAATTACCAATGAAGGTGAAATCTGCCAAGAAGTAAACACCAGCTTCTATTTACTGTGGGAAGTAACAGCAACAACAACAAAATATGTTAAAGCAGCCCCAGAACTGATAGCCATCTTTCCTATTTTACCTCACGGCCTCCTTCAGCTTCTTGCCATATGCTACAAGTTCATTCTCTTATGAGCCTTTAAGCTGTCAGTCTGTCTTCCTAGCTTTTCTCTCATTTTCTCTTCAGTATAAATGGCTATTTGCTGGAAATTGTTTTATATCTTGCCTGACCATTTGACTGCAGGGCATAGTTAGTTCTCATGTCTTTTATTAGAATGACAGTGGACACAGCAGGCAAGCTAGGCCAATTAAGTGGCCACTACCATTAAGATTAACCTTTTTAGAAGTCTGAGCATTATGTATTAGAACATATTTGGTTCTAGCTTTACTGGATCAGTACCTCAGGGCAAGAACAGTGCAATATAATCACCAATTTTCCACTTTTTTTCCTCTGTATAAGGGTGAGGCCAAGTGTGTTTTGAAGGGCAAAGTCATCAGCTTGTGGGTCAGTCACCCATCGATGTCACATCATCACGAGAAAGTTACAAAAGCTCCTCATTTTACTGCCACCAGTGCAGCTTAATAATGATAATATTCTTCTGAAAAGTCTGATGTTGCTTTATATTGACATATATCTTCTAAACGTTCATAGCTTTGGGATAAATTTTCACAATTTTAAATATGTATCTGAATATCCAAACCTTTTCCACTTTAATTCATCTTACTAATAGTCCTGCTGTGGGAATAATATGTTAGTTTTTCATTTTCTGCCCTTGTCATGTGCCACTTCATTTGAACAAAAAAGCATGGCAGGGTTAGTATTCCTGTGTGTGTATTTCTCTAGATGGTGCTCTGTGCCATATTGTTGAATTCTTATTATCCTTGCCCGATAATCTGATTTCATGCAGAAGGAAGAAGTTAACTCTCTGCTGAGTTCCCACTGGTACCTTAGTACTTCCACAGCTGATGAACTTCTGTTCGTCCCAATATGATTAGCAAGAAATGTTGGAAGGAGAGAATCACTTGAGTGTCATTTGCTGCAAGAACAAAGAGACTTAGTAGGATGGGTTTTGTCTGCACTGTGTCTGTGATTGGGCTCCCCAGTGCACTGTAGGATCAGGAGCTTCTGAAATAATTAAATATTTTCTTCTTTCCTTCTTCCCCCTGCCAACAGCACCTTTATCTGCTGTTTTATTCAGGTCTTATATTCCTAAAGTAAGTCATGCTTCTTTAATGAAGCAAGACTCTAGCCATATTTTTCATTGTTGCATTAACAAGTTTTGAGATTCAGATCAGTTTTAACAGTCTTTTTGAGCATCTATCTTTGCCAGAGATGATGCAAATAACCTTTAATTTTGCATATCTCTTCCCATTGTTAAGCAGTTTTCTTAACTCTGAATCAAGTGATCATGCAGCAAATGTCAAGTTGAGAACTAATATGCTATGAAAAGAAAAGAAGTTGAACAAAGGAAAATAATGTTTAATGAATTTTCAGGTAAAAATATGAAATATGGTGTTGAACTACTTCCTTTAAACATGCTTTTTTTTTTTTTTTTGGTAGGGATCAATTACTACTCTTTACTCCTGTTTGTTTCAAATGCATTATCATGCAGGTGAACAGAGTGCTAATGTGTCTTCTGTTCTCTGAATCTATTCCACAAACTAATGGTATAACCATAACCAAAGAACCATGTATGGAGGAGCTCAGCACACTGATCTCCAGGTGGGCCCCAACACCTCCTTACATCTGCTATCCCCACCTGGATCTCTCTCATATCTTAGGACATGTCAGACAGCACAATGAACTCAGCAACTGAACTGACTACCTGAGAGTGAACTGACTCTTATCTAGAACTTGGTGAATGTAATTTCTAGATCTCTTTCCTCTTTCATGAAGTTAAGAGTGCTGGGTTATAGATAGTATAAACATACTTCTAAGCATGTGTCCCATGTTGGCTGAAGCATTCTGTTGGGTAGAACAACTCTCAGGATACGGCCTTTTTAGCAATATTTTTCGATGAAAGGCCTTCCAGAAACTGATTTCTGTTTGCTCTATTATTAATGTCTCGTTAATATACCTTATGTAAAGACTGATTTATACAGGATGATTTTCACTGTTGTTAACTAGCAATGTATGCAAACAAAAAGTTCCAGACAGTTATTTATAAGCATTCCTGCTATAGTAAGTAAACCAAAGGAAGAGACCATCTTTATACACCTTACTTAAGTCCTTAAACAATTTTCCATGGAAGATTTGCAACAGCTGTAGGCACATGAAACATTTTCCATTACCTTTGGGTAAAATAAATGTGCCTGCTACATTTTTTCCTGACACCATAGCACAGCTGTTTGCACAACAGTGATACCATGGAGAAGGAATTGGTCTTTTGAGTATCACCCAGTTTCATAGCAGATTTAGAAGATGTGGTACTAGAATTGTCAATGTGATGATTTTGGTGGAAGGGAAGTACTGACACATTGCAGAACTTAGTCAGCTTGTGCTGGTCCTAGCAAAAAAGAATAGCTGTGCAAGTCACTATTGTGAAAGCACTGTATCTATATTTACTTTCTTTTTGTCTACAGAAGAAAGATATTAAAAAAGAAAATTTATTAGTAAGCATATCATTCTGATCTGTAGTTATTTCCTTATATTCATGGGAATAAGATACTACAAAAAGCCATTTATTAGTGAGAATGTCAATCTGCATATGTGAGTTTGCAAGAGAAAGGATATATTAAGACTTGGCCAGGAAGAGTGAAGGTAATAATGGTGTCAGTGTGAGCTGAGCATTCAGTTGTGCTTGTTATAGGTGTATTTTCTAAGATATAAATCAGGTCAAGGAAGCTTCAGTTGAAACATGTTTGCTGAATGAGTAGATAACTGCAGTGAAAGGATGTAAAGTGAGAGAAATAAAGAGCAACCCACACTGTTATAAATGTGAACTACAAGCCATGTAAATAGCATAACTCCCACTGAGAATGTGACAAGTCTTTCAGGCACTTGCTTTTATTTCTAAGCTTTGCCCAGCCCCAGCTATCAGTGTTAGAGCTAGTTCTTAGCAGCCATTTTATGAAAATTCACACACATATTTCAGAAGCTAATAAAATGAAATTTCATTATTATTCATCAATTGTATGTACCACTAACTGTTTTGAATCCACTGTAATTTGTATCCCATGCACTAAACCTTGCAGCAGCAGGGTTTGAAATTAGTGCCATTAGGTGGCTTGCCTTGATATGTGTGTGATAAGAAGCAGCCTTTCATTGAGGGTAAAAAAGTGTATTATTTAGTAAACTAAGTGCCTTTTTACAGTTGCTCTTTAAAGCTGTGTCACTGCTGTTAAGCAGCTCAAACTTGTTGGCACCAACTATGTGCAAACTTAGGAAACACCATTTCTAATGCAATTTGCTCACTTCAGAAACTGGGGTGGTTTTTTTTCAGTTTTTATTTTTATACCTGTTGGCTCCTGTCTCATCCTTTCCATCTAGTTGCTTTTGAATGCAGTAAATGACCAGGGAAAAAGTTTTCGCATGAAAAAGATAAAGTTTCCCATCTTTTCTGCATGGTGCAGAGGTCATGATGGGAGATCAAAGACAGGAAGCAGCTTATCATTTTGTTAGCAGGTACAGGGGCTCAGAGCTTTGTTACACTCTACCAGAAGCCATTAGAGAACTGTAATAAGCTAGGAGCACCAGCATGGGGCTTGAGCTTAGGCTGGCAATGAGGTGTAGTTTTGCTCAGGAATAGACAGGAAGAATGCAGACTGGCACCTGTATGGAATATACATGTGTGTTTTCATACATACACCTGAGTCTGTGTGGATCTTCTTTTGACATTTGATTCAACACAGAATAAACAACAGAAAAGTTTTGTCGAGCTTCACCCCTCCAGGCCCCCACACCTGTCAAATACAGCAGATCAAAAGGTATCCTTCTCTTTTTTTCTCATGCTGCCTAGCTACTTTGTGCCTCATACTATGCATAGATGCAGCACTGACCTAGCCTCTTGTTCCTAAAATTATGGGGGTATAATAATTTTAAACTTGCTTTTCATTAAAATATTAATATTTTCTTCCACATTTTCTTGAACTTACTCAAGAATGAGATTCTTTTGAGCCATAAAATGACACTACAAATAGTAAAAATTTTTTATAATAGATTCAATAGTAATTAATACTAACACAAATTAAATTCCTATGGTACCCTGTTATTTTGCTCTACGATTCATACCATTGGATTTTTTCTCTGAAAATGTTACCCCTCTGCTGTGGATTCCTTTTTGGAAATTGTTATGCAAATCCAAATCCTGCAGACTTCAGAGAGAATCTGTGACAAAAGCGAGACAGGCACAGATACCTCCACTCAGGCGCTTCTTTTGATTAAGGTTCTCTGCTTTAAAACAGAGTTTAATCAAGGATAGAAAAACCAGAGGAAAACTGCTTTCCAGGTGTGCCTTCTTGTGCAGATGGTGTGCTGCCAGAAAGAATCAAAAGAGACTTAATTACAAGAATGATCAGCAGAGTCAGACAGGATGAGAAATTGTGCACTCTGATGGAAGTTGTTCATTACAAAACAACAGCACTGCTTGGCACATAGGGAAGGACAAAGCCACTTCTGATGGATGACAAAGGCTTTCCGAAGTCTGCTGAGACTGAGTAATCCATGCTATAATGTTTGAAGCATTTGAGGAGATGACAATCACTTGTCCTTTCTCTGGACAAGTCCAAACCTGCAGGGGAATCCATGCTGCTCACTTTCCTGGGCAAATGGACAGGTAACATCCCTTGTCAGTCTGATTCCTAAAAGCCTTTAAAATGTTTCAAGGAGGGGCATGAGTTCAATGCAATGCTCGTGTCTCTTTTGCAGAGAGAGACAACGTTGATCCTCTATGAATGAAGTCTATTGGCTAAGACAGATCTGAGGCCCTGCCGTGACGCCTGCTGTAGCCACAAGTGTGTGGGCATGGTCTCTGAAATTTTGCAGTCTCAGTAACCTTTTGCAACTGCTTTTTGAGGTAGCTGAACACACCTTACCATGTACCTGTACCTAAAATGTCAAATGCTTAGACTTTAGGCAAAAGCTAGAGGGGGATGTGGAATACTGCCTCATCAGCAAAGTAATGTAATCATTTGACTTTGATATTCACTCTGGTTTTCTCCGGCAATGAGGGTTAAACTATGATTTTTGCAACTGACTCCTTGTGACTGCACCCACAAAGAATCCCAGTGGGGCTCCATTCAAGTGCAGCATCTGGCCAGTGGGAGCTGCAGGCAGAACAGCCTCATTAGTATGTGCTGAGAGATAAGCCCTGTCTTATTACCTGTCTTGTCTACTGTGGGACATGTAATCAGTGGTCCATGAACAGTAATGCGTTTGTCAAGGTACTTTTGATGAAAAAAATTGTAAACTCTGATAGTTGAAATGAGATCAAAGCTCTTCCTCCACAGCCTTGAGACCAGCACAATGTTCTGCACTGGCATCTTGCAGTTGCATCTTGCAGTTGCATCCCTAGTTTGGTGACAAAAACCCCAAATCTTCAATCAACTCTCCAGAAAACAGTAATGCCAATTTCTCCTTGGATAGCGTTTTATTTCTGCTTTGTTTCTAGATGGTTCTACAGGCACTACTGAACTAATTTTAGCAACACCATGGTGTGCACAGAGGCCTAATCCTCTGTAATCAAGGGATAGATTTTCAGTGACTTCAATGAGCTTTGGATTTGGCCTAGATGAATATGACACAGGAAAGAAAAACAGGCCTTCCAGCAAGCAAGTGGCAAAGTTGGGATTTAAATGCCAGTGAGTCTAAGTAATAGCATCCTACTTAGCTCCCCAAAAGGGGCCCTGATGGCATTCTGAGGCAGTAGGTTGATGAAAAGGGATTAAAATGTTCCAATAAATCACAGAGAAAAACGGCTAGCAAGAGGAGAAAGGTGGTAGAGAAAACGTCCATCTGTAGAGTGAAAGAGGATCGAGGATGAGCTTATCTCTTGCCTCATCATCAGTTTAGTCTTTCTTCCCTTCCTGTCCCTCTCTCTGGACTGTTTATTTCAGTAAGTTTTGTTGTTCCAGACCTTGCAGTACAGGTTCTGTGTCTGCCACAGCTCTTTTGTCTGCCTGCCTGGTGGCAATTGGCAGGACATACAGCTTATGGCAATACTGAGTCTCTATGAGAAGTGAGCCAACAGGACACATAAAAATACAGGGAACTCACAGCACTTTTCAAACATCAGTTAATTAAGTCTTGCAATACCTTTGTTAAAACGGCAAGACTTATCAGACATCTCTTCTGGGAAAAGGGAATTACTAAAGCCAGCTTTATCTGAAGTGTGACTATCTTTTTTATTATTTGTATGTGTAGTATATAGTTAGAGAATTATAGGTGGGCTGCATTTCATGCATCTGCATGCAGACCATTGTACAAACAACATGAAACCATGGCATGCAAAATTCAAATCCTCTTCTGAAACCACTTGTAATGCACACCCTTGAAAGGATCAGTAAGTCAGAAATGGAGTCAAGAATGTGAATACTTCAGCCTACTTCCAGCAAAAAATGTGACAATGAGTGAAATTAAACCCAGTGGGGTAAACTCAGGATTGGTATCACACAAGTAAGTTGGAAGGCATCAAGCAAAATTAGGAAGGTCTCAAAACACCATTGCTTTAGTCTAGTCTCACTTTAGATATTTAGGAAACCAGACATATAATCTCTATCTCAGCAGGAGAACTAAATGCTTACAGTTTTTTCTTTCTGCTACTGTCTGGCTTTTTTTTTTGGCCCAAAGACAAAATAACTGTTTCAGGGAGCTTCACATTGTGAGAAGGCCTGTGTTATGTAAATGAAATGAAGACACTCAAGACTGAATTAATAGATGACTGTGAGCCAGGACATTTTTGGAAAAAAATGCTGGGGTGATTTTTAGAAGCTTCTAAAACTTGCTTTCCAAGGTGGGCACAAGCATAGACATCTTTCCTTGTTTATCTGTCTAAATGGACACCTGCTGAACAGTTCAGTTTATTTCCTGACACTTGCCCTTTTCCCCGAGTAAGTTTGTTCACTCACTCCTGTAAAAGGTAAAAGGACAGATCTGGAGTTATGTGTTAGGGATAAAGTATACATTACAGGCAAGAAACTTCCTATGTGGAGACATAGTCATAAATGGCATTTTTAAGAATGGTATCCTGACAACCAATATTTGGCATACACCAGATATTTCATAAGAAACAGCCCAGTATGCACAAGACCTCTGCATAGAAGACCAGTACCTGCAAACCTTCAGGGCCCAATCCATTTCAAAGAAATGGGAAGTGTAAATGGAAGGGAACAGAAGGTGAGAATACCTTTTCATAGTGAAGGAAAGGTCCACCTGCCTGAGGCCATGGTTAATATAAATCTTATGGGGAAGGAATGCCAGCCTTTTTGGACATCTTATAGAGCTGGAGAAGAAGCCAGTGCTTAGGGTAGGAGGTAAAAGAAAAGTCCTTAGGCTAAACTGCAGGAGCTCAGATTTCTGTAGGCCACGAACATCTCACCATTGGCCATGTCCTTGAGCAAGTTGGTGTTGGACAAGGTGCTCTCTGTCTGTCAATTATTCATCTATTTTAACTATGTATGTCAAACTTCTGTGCTCCAGCAGCTGCGAAAGAGTCTCAGTATTTCAGATGAGACCACTCTATGTCTTATTCTGTATTTAGGGAAGATGGTGAGGATCATCTCTTTTAAATCCTTACTTTCCCATTTGAGTAAGAAGCTAATTTTCCTCTTGCACTATAAAATATTTCTTTAGCTTTTTAGAGTTTCCCAAGCCCGCAGTGTTGTGGTGGAATCTAATATTTCTACTTAGGATGAAAGCCCACAGTTATGCACAGAAGTAACTGCTTACCTGCTCTAAGGGATGCAAAGCCTTCCAAATCTTAGATTTGCTCTTCTCAAGGAGGAAAGATAATTAAAGTTAGAACACAAACTCTGCTGCTGGAATTTTCAGTTTACTTAGGAACATGTACCATAACTATGAAGCAGAAAACACTTCAGTGAAATGATGCAGCAAGGAGACCTGCACTGCTATGCAACAACAGTGTCATACATGTGATTCTGAATGCAAATAAAGAGCAACCACGATTATGGTTCGGAAGCTAATTGGGAAAGTCAGAATTAATAAATGAATTTGCTGCAAGTAGCAAAGTAACACCACATAGTTGATTTTAGTACATTTTTGTTACATGTTTGATTTTTGCATATTGGCCTGGAGACTAATCCTTTGCATCAACCTGTTAAGTTTCAGCTTTTAAAGTTCAGATGCTTCCTGCATACACTGAGCATATAACTCCTTTACGTTGAACATTTTTTCAATCCTTGCACAGGTAGAGGAAATGAGCTGATTTACTCACTTTTTCCAAAAATAAAATAAATTAAAAATATTTGCCTTTGGGTATAGAAAATCTGAGTAAAAAAGCAGAACTTTCCATCTACGTACATATATATATATATGTGGAAACTGGGGAATAATAAAGTGCTCATGCTTGAAACCATTCTTGGTGTCAGTTGTGTGTCCATCATCAATTGGTGCCCTGTGTGAGGAGCCACAGACAGCAGCAAACAACTAACAATCGTCGAGTCTCTGCCCAGAAATGCTGAACATCTTCCTTAAATATTTGCCTTATTTGTCCAGTCGTAATTTTTGAATCTTCACAAGAGGCAAGGAAATCATTATTAAGGAGAGGAGTTTGGTAGCACATCTCAGACATGTAGCCTAGGAACCATGTTAAAGCATTCTCTTGAAAGGGACTTTGGTAACAGTCTGCTAACTTGGTTCTCAGCCTATTGGAGTTATCCAGCTTGTGCAGGTTTATTTTCCACATTGTTTCCCTCTTCCTGTTCTGCTGGCTGTGCTGGGCAGGCCTGTGTGCCATCTCTTGTAAGTGTTTTTTGATCCAGTTCAGAGGCTCCATTGTCTAACCTAGCCATGGTGATTTGAACTTTATTTAACGGGTTGATACATTCTATCTTGCTCCACATTTTTTCCTTCTGCTGTCAACAGCAGCTTCAGAAAACCCCTTTCATATGCGCTGTCTTGTGTAAAAGAGTACAGAGGCAGAATAGTAACCCACAATTTCTATATCCTTTCCAAACTTAACATCTTACCTAAAAGTAGGCTTGCTTTTCAATCTTCTTCACTCTTCTTACAACCTGCTTCAGATCACTGCTATTCCAAGTGTTCTTGGTTGTAGTGACTTAACACCAGCTGGCAACTAAGTACTATGAAACCAGGATATGGGTAGAGGCTGCATGAGGTATAACTGGAGATACTGCTTTTTAACAATAGAGATGGACCTGTCTTTTTCTCTTGCAGTTCTGTGCTTTGGAGCATCTGGAGAATGGTGTGAAGTAAATAAAGCATCACTTTTTCGATTTGTCTGAACAATGGGTTTATTATCTTTTAGAGATTCAACGGAAGGTTTACAAAAGGTTGTACTGGAACACACAGAAAATGGATGTCTGACAATCCACTTCTAAAAGAAAGATAAATAAAGAAGTCTCTTCATGAAATGGATCCTACTTATACTCATGCGTTTCATAGAAATACTGATACTTCCAGATCTCAGAATATTGTTAAGAGCCCCAGGCATTACACAAAAAGTCCAAGACTTTATGGTGGTTATAATGAAATTAGACACTGTTCATAAGCAGAGGTGTTGTCAATATTGGTGCATCCATATTTAACAGTCAATACAGACACCTGTGCCAGTTATTTGGGTTAAATGAATGCACTGCCTATATGAAGCCATAACTTAAATTAAAGCTTTAGTGGTTAGTCAAAAATTTATTCTTAATCAAAGTGCAACAGTATTAGCACACACAATCTGAATTATCTAATTTCTATGGTTGTTAATGTAGTAATACAGGTAAAAATAATGTACAAAACCTTCCAAATAATTGTCTCTTTCTCTGGTGTAGTTCTGTTGTTCTTCCCATGCTCATTAAAAAAAGAAAATAAAGTTTCATGATGAGCAATCAGTATTTAAAGCTCTTCACCAAGAGAACTAGGTTAATGACTGGGGGTTCTTCATCCTTTTTTGCCAGTAGGGGAATGATGTTAATGGTGATTATTTCTTTCTACTGACTCTGGGGTCTGTTTGTATCTATTTTTATACATATTCCAGTGTGCAGTACTCCTTATTCTGCAATTCCATAATACATCCATATTATTAATAATGATGAATTGTTAACATCATGCTCATAATAACAATAATAATAACAATAATAATAACTAATAGCTTATTTTTCAAAACCAGCATTGTCGTGGAAGAAACACATATATACAGGCCCATTAATACATCTTGTTCTAGTAACCATTTTTTTATTAATATCTACAAGTTAAAGTATTATCATTGGTGCATTATGAAAATTTCTACAACATGCCACTTTAATGTCTTGGTTTGGCAATGTATCTTCACATAATAACATGGTGGTTTCTGAATAGATATGAAAATTGAAGAAATTTAAGAAACCAGTATATTATTCTAGTTTTTAATTGATTAACTTAATATACTTTTTATTTTAATGATTGGGGATTTTTTTTATTGTTGATGGTTTCTTGGGTTTTTTGTCTTTGTTTTTTCTCAGCCTTTTTAGTTTCTTTGTGGTTTTTTTTGAAGTTGTTTTTTCAGTATTTTCTTTGTAACTAGGAAGATTAATTATGGAAACATTTAGATATATAACAGCTTGCCTTCAATAGGATTTAGCCACTTTATAAGAAATTAAGGGAAAACTGCAACTCTTTGCCCATACAAGCCATAACTTTAAATAGAGTAGCAAATAACCTGATACTGAATTTTCAGTTGGTACCACTGAATATGTAGCTTGTACTAAGTTCAAATTTTAAAGTATATATCGTCTTCTTGCTCCTAAAAATACAGCCTGAGTGTATTAAGAATGTTTCAGTCATTTGTCTGAGAATCTAGAGGTTTTGCAGGAGCAGCAACAGTAGCAAACAGCTCCTTTTTAAATTGTCATGTATTATTCACACCTTGCCTTAGGAAAGAATGGTGGTTTCTCAACAAATTAAAATGACAGATTTTTGCCCTAAAGTACTTAAAATCAAAATTTATGGGTCTGACTAGGCTATTTGGTGTCTGAAAATCCAGGACAAATGGCCCCTTCACATGGCTCATCAGTTCTATGGGACATGCTTTCTGGATACACTGGAGTTTTTGAGCATGAACTGTACACAGGGCCTCTGCAACAAATCTAGTGCTTTGTCAATGGAAAATCCAGAACTTTGTCTTGTCATGCTTTAAAACAGAAGTTGTCTGTCGAAATATAGCCAAAAATAGGAAGAAAGTCTGAAAGAGGCACGTTAATATTGATATGCTGGCTTTCCCATCTTTGGAACAAGTACTTTTCCAAGGGACAGAGTTGTCATACCAAATATTTATAAATAAAAAATGTATCTTGGCCACTAAGACCATCCCATTTAAAACGTTTATTTAAATTTGCTTGCTTTTCAATTCACTGGCTTGCTGTCAAGCCCTCTGACTTGCAAATACCTTCATTATAAATTACCATATATTATTCATTGAATGCCTTAGGAAAGAATGGTGCTATATAGACAAATTAAACAGACTTATTTGTGCCCCAAGGTGCTTACAATTTTTATAAGGCATAAAAGTACAAGGGATTGCATCAAAGGTGGGGACCTAGGTAATGGGAGATGAAACTACAGAAATTAGTGTTTTATGGGTGGCTGAAATATTTTGAATAAAAAAATCTGGAAAGGCGTTTTGAAAACTCTGTAAACTCACTGAATAATGGGAATTGATGCTCCTTTACTCTGGTAATTAGCAAAATTTTCACCTTTTCTTTGTGTTCATTGCATCAGTAAAATAAACAGTCCTTGAAAAAATATTATAGTTGTAGAGATAAATTTTTCTCTTGAATTCCAACACTCTCAAAAATTACCTCAGCTGGTGCAGAAGGCAGGGAATAAAAGCCTTGATAGAGATCATCAGTGAGGAAGCAATACTAGGAGGAATTCTGCCAGGGGTTTAGAGTTTAGAGCAGAGCAAGAACTTTCCTCAGCTCCACAGTTCCACAGAAAGACTGCTGTCTAAGTGGGCTTCAGAAAAAGAGGCCTTGTCCCAGTACATTTGGTTCAAATGTTACTGACTGTTCCAGCCTGACAGTCTCTCTTAAACACTATTGGGTGTTCCAAAAGACATTGATTAACTCCCTTGTTGCTAATGGAACTGCTAAAATGTAGCCATTGTTTGATACAGCACAGAATTTTTGTAAAATTGTTTTTATTATTATATAAAATGTTTTTCTTCTTGTACAAAAGGCTTTTCCTAGCAAGTGGCAAATCATCACTGGAGCTCTCTGATATTCCCACTGAAGTTTATATCTAACTCCAGTCAGTGTCACTAAAATGCTAAGACTAGCTGTCAAAAAACTTGAAACTACAACCTCTATGTCAAAATACCTCGAGGCTTCCATCCTCCATTGCAATGCCAGCTAAGGAGGAAATTCACTAAATGGAATTGTAATTGTTTCCTAGTCCCAATGCAGAGTAATTGAAACTAAATGAGTCTGCCTAAATAAATTTAAATACAAGGACTTTAATATTCCTGCCTCCTGTAGTATCAGATTGGGGCAGAATATGGAACATTCACTTGAGAAGCCCTTGAACAGTCACAGACGTACAAGATCTTATAGCTGCATTGTTTTAAGTGTGTTAAGTTTTCTAAATTCAGGGAGGATATATGCAGGCTTTTGTACTCTATATTGTACATATTTCACCCTGTGCTCCACACTGACATGTCCTTAGGTTAGACAATCTGGTGATGCTCTGAATTTTCTGTGTCCTACCAATCTCTAAGTTTTTTGTAACATCAAAGTAGTACCTGTCAAAGGCAGGATAGATGTGGCAGGGAGAGATTGAATAACAGTAGTGAATGTCAAGAATAATTTAGGATCGTTGTGTGCCTACGTGTTGTGTGTCATATTATAGTACTAAGTTATGCACACAGAGTCAGAATGTTGCAATACAGCTACTATAAAATATTAGCCAGATGTAACTTTATGTAATGTCACAAAGACATCAAGTTATGATTCTTTTAAAGTATTTTAGTACTTTTCCATTTTAAGCAAGATGTTCTCCAGTCATCTGCAATCTTCAAATTTAGTAAATTTGACCAGTATTTAGACAGATGTCATAAAAGAGATTTGTATACCAGCTCTAGACAAAGTGAATATTTATTCAGAAGTATGTGGTGGTTCTTGAACTCTTATCTTGAACAAACACCAAGGTTCACAAGCAGAAATCCTGAAATGTATTATTAATGCTGTCCTGAGCATCTGTGGCATGAGGAAAACATCAATTCTTTTTGCCAGAAAAGACAGCAAATCAAAAACAATAGGATATTTATAGATGTCTGAATTCTTTTCTCAAAGTCCTACAAGTAGTGAAATGCTTTGAAAACAGCGATTGTCCCTAAGATAAGATACTTACACCAAATTTAACCATCATTACTGTGTGATTTCCAGTTGAGAAGGAAAACAAAAGTTCCTTGGTACAATGGACATAATGGGAGAGGCTTGGACTAGACTTCAGCTGCAGACAGATGAAAAAAAAGATTGATAATTTATCCATGTGATTGAATTGCAAGCTTTTTGTGGAAATGTCCTGTTGGACTTCTGAATCCTGGTAGAATAAGTTTTTGCTATAAAAGGAACGACCCACAATTTAGCACTTGGTTTGGTTTTGGAGTTCAGAAAATTTCAGCTTGAGAACTCATGTAAGAGGTGTATTAGACTCAGGAAGAAAAATATGCCAGTCTCTGATGAAGAAGGAAAGAGAAGCTTCTCTAGGCCTGGAAAAATCAAAACTCCAGAGGAATCTGGTTCCTTGAGAAGTTCTCTCCTGAACTCAGAGGAAAGTATGCATGTGAAGGAAGTGGACAAAAAAGAGAAATGTTGCTTCTTGTCTCTACACCTTTTCTTCCATCACTGATAATTGCTCCCAGCTGTGAGGACACACAATGAGTCCTACAAAGGCTTTGTCACTTCCTGTCATCACATCAACCATCATTAGTGGTTCCTTGAGATGATATTTCTATTTGTCATTATTAAACCCATAAAGTACACAGTATTTACAGAATTTTACTTTCACTTGAGCTGTGTGACTTAAAAAAAAAGAGAAAAGGAAAAATAATTTTCAAGGCCTACTAAATCTTTTTACACAAGTTATGTTGTCCAGGCTCTCTGGCTTATGGGACTATGGGAAAAAACTGTACCATGTGTTGACTGAAATGCTTTGCTGAAAGATTTTTCAGCTTTCAGTAGCCTTCAGACATGATTAAATAGAATGCATAAAATATGTATAATATTCAAGCATAAAGACCAGTTACATTTATTTTAGGTGAGCTAGAAAAATATATTGAAGGATTTTTTCTGGACTTGTATACCTTAAAGTATACAATACTTAACTTGTATACCTAAAATGCCTTCAGGTGGCCACTGGTGAAATGATAAGAGATAAAAAAAATTAAAAAAAAAAAAATTTCAAAACTTCAAATATTGTGGACTGGATGTGCTATTGGTCAAAGTGGGAACCACTGTAACATTTCACTGATTTGGTATATATATGAGTAGATACTGCTTAAATTAATTGTGTTTTGAAGAAGCACACTTCCAACCTAAAACATTACCCATCACTTTCTTATATCCCAGCAATGATTTAGAAACAGATTTATTGAGACTCAATATCATTATTATGACACCACTTTACATGCCATTCTCCAAAGCATTTATTTGTATATTTGACATCTGGACAACATACTTTTGAACATTTATTTTTGCAAAAAGTGACCTATGCTCTAGAAAGGATTCCTTCACTTATTAATCTTTATCTATTTCTAGGCACCAATATACCTCTATAATGAGAATAATACTTCAGGTTTGAGATTTTATTCAAAACTGGTTTTTACTAAGGTGGCAGCAGTATCAAGATTAATAACAGCAACAGTATAATGATGTATTGTTGCAAATAAATGAAATCAAATGACAATTGGAAAACGAATGAATAAAATTTTGGTCTACAAAGTGTTCATTTACTCTGTCATTTCCTATGTCTTCCCTTGCATGGGTGAAAATTAGTGAAGTCCTCTTCTACTCATAAATAAATCCAGGAAAACATGTTTTTTTTATTCTAGCTGCTGACATGCCTCAGGGTTTTGCATTAGAGGAACCCATAGAAAAATCAAGGCAATGCTCTACTGTATATAGACTGTACACAAAAATACAATTTCTCCTCTTTTCACCTTTCCTCTTTTTCTATATTATTTCATAAGGGAACAGATATCATATAAGAATTTGATAAACAGTGCAAAATTTATGCACAGGAAAGCATATGCACAATGTTGTTGACTAGAATGGCCGCAGCTGTATTTCTACAACATAAAGTGCCACAACTCTAAAAAAACAGCAGTTAATATTGTTAATGACATTTGATTTATTTATTTTGTTACATTGTCAGCTAGCTCTACTGTTTGAATATAATCTGTATGGAGAAAGCTTTTCTTGTAAATGGAAGGAAAATTGGCTTCGCTCTCCTCCAATTGCAAACTTTCTCTTTCTTTGAAAAAGGGCAAACACAGACAGCAGTTGACTGAGGAAGGATCTCCGTTCAATTTTTGCATGACCCCCTCCAGCACCAGTCTGCTGCTACGTTGTTGCCACTTTAAATAAGTCGGAGAGATTTTATATTTTATAAAAGCAAATGTTTCTTAGCATAAAAGAATTATTTTTCTAAAAATTAGGTCAGAAAACCAAGGGAAAATAAGAATAATTAGGCAAAACAGGCTAAAGTTCTACATGTCTATGCTTAGCTAAGATTGTGTGATAGCAGGATTTGGGAGGGAGTTTTAAATTATGTTAATAAATATACTTTGAATATACATAAAGCTTTTAGAACGGCTTTCTAAATTAAGTCAAAGGATGTCTTTGCATTGACTCTTTTTGGTTTTTGATCCGGCTGTAAAGACTTGTCACTCCATTTTCAATTAAACAGTCTGAACTCTCTGACTCAGCAGTAGCTGGGAAAGATGAGTAGAAAAACTGCTGGAAAAAAATGATCATTTTAAATCATACAGACAGATCCTGGGAAAAAAATCTATTAAATTTTAAACTGCAAATCTATCTATATACCCTTGGTTAGTGTGAAATATCTACCAGCATTAAAGTGTACTCTGGAAAAATTTAGATTCGCTGTCGTTCATTTGGAGATTACATTTGGATTGCTTGGGGATCTTCAGAGAACTAAGCAACATCAGAAAAATAAATTTATAAAATTACCATATTCTGAAAACTCCCAGATTTGGGGTTCTAAAATGCACGGACCACATCACAGAACACAAAAGCCAACATTTGCATTCAGCTCCTTTTGTAAGAAGCAAGACAAAGAGTGACTGAAATGCTGTAGAAGAAGAAAACATTTTTGATTTTATGGTAAAAAATAGCAAAGTGAATTTGAAAAAAGTCTCAGTATCACTTCTATTGTTTTAAATAAAATTAATTAAGATTTGGATGTCTTTATCATATAAGACAGGTATTTATCAGGGGTTTTGCAGCATGTAATACTTTTACAGGGAATTTTCATATTTGGCTGAAATGTGGGGTAACCAAGAAGAGTAAATTAACATATTTTATAGAGTTTCATAAGATATATCTGATAAAAATAACCCTATCACTTATTCAGAAGATCTCTGATATGTAATTTCACTGTTGTGGTACAATCTCTCTTTTAATTGCCTGCCTTCCCTGAGACATTCATGCAAACAATGGAAACTACCCTCAAATTACTTCTGAAAGACAATATCATAACTTAAACATTGTCATAAAGTTAATTAAGCTGTAACTAGTAGGGACCTTCTAAAATGTCAACAAAGTCTTCAAAACATCCTCTTTTCTTCTTTCAGTAGCTGATGAAAAAAAATAGTTAGAGATGAAGAAATTTGCAATTATCAAGATACAGACCAGAAATTTCACAGGCAGAGATCCCTCTGGGAGACTATTCTGGAAAATGCCCTGTCTTGCTGAGGCATCCTTGAATAGGAGAGGGGAACTCCACTGGAGACTCATTCAGCTCTTCCTGAAATTGAAGGAGACTGGCCCCAAAAACCAGGGAATGTAGGAGTCTCTCAAATACTGAGATTTCCTTTTGCCTCTTTAAAGAAAGTCCTTACCACAGTCACTACTCTTATTATCTGGTTTCCAAACATCTTCTTAGCACTTCAGAAAACACTTATGCTGTCTCCTCAGTTTCTGAATTTGTAAAATTTTTGTTTATAGTAGGTATAAGAAGTCATGAACAGTTATATCACTTACAATAACTCCCAACTAATAAATTGGAAAAAGACTTTTTCATATACTTATGAATGTAGAAATCATGTTTTCCATCCAGGTATTTAACAATATACCCATGAAAGCATTTAAAAATGTAAAGTCTATTCTTCAATAATAATAAATTTTCAACATAAATTGTACATAACTTCATGTCTGGTGGGCAGCCACTGAGATTTCATTATTTATATGCCTACTACCAGAGGACTATATCTGGGAAATTGCTTTTCTTACACTGCACTTTTGTCTTACCAAAATTTGCCTTCAGGCTTGATCTGTGATGTGTGTGTGTGTTTGCACCCCTGCCTGTATGCCAGCTGTGCACCAGGAATAGATGGCACAATTCTGTTCTATACCCAGCCATGACCTCTGTGCAATATTCAAAGGTTATTGCTCAAATTTTAGGTGGCCATTCTATTCCCATTTTGCCAGGCATGAAGGAGAGGGGTTCTTCACAACTCACCAGATGTTTGGAACACTTTATGTTTATTGGTGTGCTATTGCATCAATATTTAGCACTGGTCTCACGTGAATTCCAAGCTCCATTACTGAGTCCTACAAGAAATCAGTAACGTGACTTTCTAGATAATTTTCACATCATGTATGAGGCAAGGGGAATATGATATTCTCTCAGCAATGAGATCTCTTTGAGGGTGTAGTCTTGGGAGAGAATGTGGCAGTACTTGCATTGAAAGTTTCCCAGAGGACTCTGATTCATTATTCTGGCCTAATTTATGAAAATACATTGAAAGAAAATCAGATTTTAAATTATAAAATCACTAATGCATTGCACATAATAGTCAAATTTCCCCTGTGACTCAGCTTCATGGAAGGGGATGGCCGGAAGAGACTCTTTGACTGCTGCTGTGAGCACCTTCCAAACTCCTCCTTGTGACACACTGAGGGAAGGTGCAGGTATTCTGACCTAAGGGGATGCACTGATGCAGGCAATATGCATTCGATGCCAACAGAGCTGCATCAGCAGCCTGAGTCCTGGAGGCAACATATCCATGTTCATGGGTTCTGCATTTCAGTCAGTCCTACCTCTGAGCAGAATCTACCAGCTTTCTTAATGGCATAATGACAACTTATCTTGTTTTCTTACAGTTTCAAAGATGATTTCTTCACTCTGTGGTGTGGACATATCTTTAAGTGCAAAAAACCAATGACAGATAGGGTAAAGTACAACTTCCCTGCAGCTTCCTGAATTTTCCTTCCTTTCTTTAACTAAAGCTTCTGATAAATTCTAAAATACAGCAGCATTTAAAAGAACATATAAATTTAAGTCACTGCATAAATATTAAATTTAATAATAAATGTACTGCTGGTATTATCTATTTATACCTAAAATTTGTGATATGCAGGGCAATAAATACTTTGACATTGTATATGTGTAAAATAACCCAACATGCCTTTTTCACCCTAACTTATTTTGTGTAGAACACCATTAGGAGCAATCATAATGATAGCCGAATATATCCTGAGGGGTTAGTGAGCACTAGCAGATGCTCACCTTTTACTTACTGACTGATGGAAGTGGAAATTATGGGAATTTTGCCATCCATCATGCAGGTGCTGAGAGACTGAGGTGATAAGTTCAAAGAGCTGATGGTTAATAATTAAATATAATAAGCATCTGCTATTGTTACTACCCAAGGGCTGAAATGCACTGCTTAGGCACAGAGCAGGGTTATGGACAGCATAACTCTGCACTGCCTCCTGGAACCATCAGGCAAGAATTACTACTGACCTGTACAAAACCAGAGCTTTCCCAAGGACTCCTCTGTAAGAATTTTTAAACACTTCAGCCCAAATTCTGATCTCCTGACTCCTTCTGATCAGTGACAATATAATGTCAGTATAATTCCTGTTGGAGCAAAGAGCTAATGGGACAGGATGTAGAATGAGGACCCTCAGTTCCATACCTGTACCTGGTCAGGGACTCACCTCTCTTACCTCTAAAATTTGCCAAGCTGGACATTTAATTTAAGCCAGGCTTCCTCCATAATCAATCATATAAATTCAGAAAGAATTTATCATCTGAAAGGGTTGTCAAGCATTGGAATGGACTGCCCAGGAAAGTGGTGGAGCTACATTCCGCAAGGTGGTCAAGAAACAACTCGATGTGGCACTTGATGCTGTGGTTTTTGTGATGATAGCAGAGGTTTGGACAAAGGTTGGACTCAGTGGACTTTTCCAGTCCATGATTCCATGACTCAATAGAAAGAGATAGGCATCTTCACAAGGAACTGAATCTATCCCAAGATAATTTCTCTGCACTGCCTTTTGAAGAACCTCTCTCTCTTTCCTCACCAAGTGGGGAAATTAACATTTAGACTTTTACATTAAAGGAACCCCAATCTAATACATAGGCCAAATTAAGACAATTGTTAAAGTAAGTTCATACCTACTGACAATGCCATATTTTTCTGAGTGCAGACCTTCAGGGTCTTTTTTTTTGTTTGTTTGTTTTGTTTGAAAAACTATGAACAGCTGAAAGGTGCCAAATAAAATGTTTCAAGGTTATTGCACAAGTGAAATAGATTTCTTGGTGACCCTGATAATGCAATTCTAGACGTGCCTAGTAGGACTTCCATTTTCATCATCTACGAGATAGATGATTTTTTTCTTTTTTTCTTTTTTTAAATCACAGATGTCTTATTGATTGAGGAGCCTAAATAGAAATACATGCTAAACTGAACCATTATTCAGTTCACACTATTGACTTGGCCATTATTCAGGTCATTTCAGTTGGCCAAAGTTTTCAGAATTATTTGTGCTCAAAAATGTGTGGCTATAATACATGGAAGAAGCAGAGGCGATGCAAAATGCTAATTACTTTTATCAACCATAGTAAACTGTTTCATAAAATTTACCTATGTGTGTAGTGCAAAAAAAGCCCAATAGCTATATTTCTACCCTCAAACAAAGCTAACATTAATTCTAGAAGAGTTTTTTCAGGTGTGTAGAATTACTTAGGCAAATATGTCTAGATCTGCATTTTTTAATACAGTAGATGTACACAGAATTTGACATCTTTTCATAGGTAGAGCTGTTTTTTTTATTATTATTGATTAATTTCCTGTTATTCCTGTTTTATGGAAGGGAGGTACCAAATCCAGTTAAGCTCAAGAGAAATATTTCCCAAAATACTTCATTACTTTGCTAGGCTCTGACATCTGGCTTTATACGAAAGACAGCCTGACCTAGTGTGACAGAGAGGGATAGAAAATGAGGTTGGTTGTAGCATGTGGTCATTTCCAGAATAATGCCTTCTGAGCTGCAAAGTGATTTTTGCAGACACCAAAAACATACTCTGATTAATGTTGTACAAACTCATGTATTTAACTATGACTTAGTGTTAGGGTTAGATCGTGCCAGGGGAGTGACAAAATGTTTCTATATTTAAATTCATAGTGGCTGGATAAAAGAAAGAGCAATTCCTGCCAATAGGTCACAGATCTGGAACTCTTTATTTTCCCTTGCTAATCTTCCTAGACTAATATTTGTGTTTGCATACTTGCTGTCTATCTGACTTTTTATAACTAACTCTTGCTTCTGTGACTGTTGAACATGTAAAAAAATATTGTGACTCCTTCTCCATCTGCTGCCCTTTGATCTTCTGCCTGCTCAAGACTTTGACATTCCTCTGAGGAGGGCTTGCCCTTAAGTCCAAAATCGTGGCAGCAGACACAAACCCTGTGCTGTTAAGCAGAAAGCTGTTGCCTCTCTGATATCTAAACTCTGGATGGCAATGGAGTGAGTTAGGAGATAGGTACATAATCCACCAGGGTATTAAATAAAATGTGGAGTGCCTAAGTTTAGGCATGTGGAGAGCTTGATAGTTAACTAAGGAGTTTAGAGTCTAAGTTTAGGGTAGGGGTTTAGGTTAATTCAGCTTTAGGTATGTTTGGTTAGGTGTGCTGAATCAGCATTTTGGGCCACCATTTAAAAAGTTTGCATCTACAACTCACCAGGTTCCAAGTCTGGCGTAAAATATCCATTGCCACATTCTCCAACACTTACAAAAAAGTGTGTTGCTATTGAAAATAGTTTTCTGGCTTCTACAAACTTAAAGAACTGACATCTGGGACTTAAAAATCTTGTAGGTCAGAAATCTAACACCTAACTTGCTCCTGGTGAATATTGCCCAGTTCTGATATATTATTTGAGTTAGTGAAGTAGAAGGTGCCATGACCATGTTACCTCTAACTTTTCAAAACTTAAAATACTTGAATGAAGGGAACATAGAGCTGCTGAGACAGTGACCATAATGTCAGGAAGGCCAGTGCCAGATTATGTAAGGGCCTGCATGTCCTGCTAATAGGTAAAGACTTAATCTTTGGCTAAACTGATAAAAACTGTGCTTGTCTACTTAATGGGAGCCTTTCTCTAAGGACAACAAAAAAAGAAATTAAAAAATGTAAGTTAGCCCAAATTATATTTGTATGTAATGTAGTGTGATAAAAAAGGAAGACAAAGCATAGTGCTGATACTTTTGCATCTGAAATAAATGAGCACATCCAATTCACATACCCATGGAAGCTGGCAGAATGAATGAGGAACACAGGTTAGACTACACACTTTAAAGTCCCTTGCTGAGCCATCTGGAAGGGACAGTGAATAACAAGAGTTTGTCTGTGAAGTTCAGTAATACAATGCATGTGGGGTAAATACACTTTTGTTCTGCAGAAAATATTCATTTGGTGCATGCTACTGTAGCTACTAGAGGAGCATTGGTAGAATGGAGAGCACATCACCAATTCCAAAATAAATTATTTTCTTGTCAAGCTGTAATTGTTGCAGTCTGACAGACAGCAACATAGATAAATAGATAAAGTATGAATGATGATACATTTAATATCTTTGTGTTCTATCACATCAGGGCATCTACAAAATTTGCTGTAGTCTGATAAAACCGAGAATTCAACTAGAAACTGTTTATACTAAAACCTATTAGTTCTGTAGTTACTGGAAAGAGAAAGATTTTTCTTTAGCTATCCTATTTGTTACAGAGTTTTCATTTCTTCTGTATCAAAAGATACAGGGGGAGTACTTTAAGGAATTCTTAGGAATTCTCACATGGTTATGGTCAGGTTCTACATTGCTTTTAAATCTTCAAGATTTCCTTTTGTCAAAACTCTGGTCGAGTGTTAACCCAGTTATTAACAAACTTTGTGCATGATGACATATTTTCTTCCTTTATATTTCTCTCACTTGGTCATATGCACCCAGTACTTGCTTATATTTCTTTTTGTTTTGCTGTCCATTATATTTTGCTAGGTAGCCAATTCTGTAATAGAGCATTGCTCAGGGTTAATTAGATATTGATCTCTAGTGTTATCAGTTATCTAGTGTTATCATTTGTCATGGTCTGAATTTATTTTTGAGCCACTTTTTTGTATGAGTAGGTATTCTAAAGGGCTGATATTGTTTGATATAGTATAGTCAAGAATTTATAATTTCTTCCTTTTTGTACTAAACTAGAGTTATTAATCAGCAACCTCTGCAATTCAAGACCTCTGTTTTAATTTCATTTGGACAGACTCCAGCACTATATTCGTACCAGTGATAAAAATATCATAAAGAGAATCCAGAAATATGACCTGCAGGTCAACAGTTGATTATGCTGAAACAAGTCAATTCCAGACATATTTTGAGATGCACAAAGGGAAAAGTGAGTGACTTAAGTTCATATAACCACACAGGGTTAAATAATTCTTCTTCAGAGGAAAGCAGAGTTAAAAATATTCCTAAAGGTCACATGACATCTCTTCAGACCATTTAAGGCTTCTGAAATGCCATTCTGAAGTAAAATAACCTCTCCAGTAGAGTCATTCTGTTAGAGAGCCAGCTAAAATCAGTACTGAGATAAATGGGAGCGCAGAAAATTGATTTTACACTTGTACTGTAAGTGTGGTCAAATGTTGTAGGCCAGTACCTCAAACACAATTCTGAAGTACTGCTGTGCCTTAAAAATAATAACACAGAAAATAAAGTTAAATACACCTTAATATACCCATTTTTTGGCTAGCCTTTTATTAAAATGTTCACTTTGAAGTTTTATTTGCTATGTGACATAACCTTAATTTTCATTGTTCTTGCTTCTCTCTGTTGATAATACTTATAAAGAAACTGACCTTTTCCCTTCATCAATTGCTTCTTCTCATTCAAGTCTCTCTTATTGCAAACCAGCTCCTACAGTTTGACAGGTAAATAAATTCATACTTGCCTCTATGCAAGACTAAAAAACCTTAAAAGAAGGTTTAAATGAAGCAAGGCTTTATGGTATTTCACCTTAATTATTTTTCAACAGGATTGTTTAACCATTGAAAGACTGTTGAGATTAAATAAAATGCTATGTGTATATATATAGCTGTTATATACTATATATATATATATATATATATATATATAGTATATAACAGATATAACATGACTGTACAAGACCTGGAAGCAGTTCTGTGTGAGCTTCTGGCTGCTAGCCTGCTTTTTGTCTCCTCTCTAATTTCAATTTTAGATGCTTCTGATTTGAGAACGCTCATGTCTTTTTTGGCTCCTTGCCCTAGCTCTTACTAGTAAAACCACAAAATTATCCAACTGGGACCAGTCATATCTTTTCAGGTGTTTCAGACTTCCTCATGGTTGAATAACAGCAAGAACAATTAATGCAATATTCTATTACTTTCTCCTCCCTGCAGTGTTAAATAGTCTCCAGGCAGTGGGGTGATGACATTTCTGAGAAGATCTGGTGCATTCTTGACAGCTTAAAAAGAAATTATTTCATCTTCTTTTCATACCTAGAAATTACGAGGACCCATAACAACCCTAGCATGGTTCAATCTACATCTTAAAATATAGTGTTAGTGACAGTAGTCAAATAAGTCCTTTTAATGAACCAAAATAAAAAGTATTATTATAATATAAATAATAAAATAGATAAAATCAATAATAAATATCTACTCAGGCTAAACCCATAATCAGGATTGTCTGTATGACAGCTTTTACTTAACTTGATTCTTGGTGAGTATTTTCTTCCAATGATAAGCAGGAGGCCAAAAGAGAATTGGTATTTCTTGTCTTCTAGTTCCATGGCAATTGTTGAGAATCTTGTTTTGGTCTTTTCTTCTTGAGTATGAAAAGAATATTATGAAATCTCTAAGATTTCCATAATTAGTAAAACATTCTTTCTGTGTTTCGAGTCTATTATTAATATGTTACTTTTGTTTCCCCAAACCATTATTTTTGTAATTTTTTACACTTTACTTTTGTACTTGCACTTATTGTACTTGCTAAAATAAATAGATCTTTATTTTAAAAGCAAAAAATTATTTTACATAAAACATGTAAATTCTTTATTTCACATGAAGGTACATTTGGGTGCAGTTTCAAATTCATGAAAGCAATCACAATTCCAAAGAAAGATACTTGTCACTCAAAGAGAAATAATGAGAATTAAAGCTTCTTTCCAAAACTGCTCCAGCAAGTATCATATATGTTTATATTCAGTGAAAAGTGATTTCATGCACTACTGTGAACAGGTTTACTCAGTAGTTCACATCAGCCGAACCCAAAATGTAACTAAAAAGTGAGAATATCTGCTTCTTTCTCTTTTATCTGTCTAGCCCACAGTGTTTTGAGTTGAAGGACTCATGCCTAGCCTCTGGTACCTGTAATTGAGCCCAGAAAATCCAGAAATATCTGTACTCTTTTAACTTTTTTGTAATACTGCTTTTTTAATCAACCCTGGGTAATTAAAAAAAATTTTAAAAACTTTAAAAAATCTAAAAACCATTAAAAAACCCCAAACAGACCTACAGAGTAACAATCCAAACTGCAGTTCCACCCCAGTCCAGTGGGCAATATTAGTATTGATTACTTTTAAAAAGTATTAAATCAATACAAATATCAATGTTTAACATTTCTTTCAGTAAATATATTTCTTTCACCATGGAACTAGTACATGTGAAAACTTGGAAAAAGACATTATTGGAAAACTTAGGGATACTGAATAAAATAATAATATTAGGGCTAATTGGCCTACTGCCATCTTCCCTTCTGAATTTTCAGCATTCTTCATCTTGTTATCATTCCTGAAGAAAACTTACAGCTTCCTCCTTTTACATCCAGAATGCATAGGCCTTTCAGTACTGGAAGAGAAACGGTAACATTGGTTAAGATGTTATTGCCCTAAAGCTGCTCATCATATGGTATCCAGACAGTATTTCCCCTGGCCCATAAATAAAACCCAAAAAAAAACCGACAAGAAAACAACCCCTAGACCAACCAACCAATCAACCAACTGAAAAACCCCAACACTTGTCTAGTTTCTAAATATCTGCTGGTTTATTGACCTAAAATTATAATAGGATAAAATCCTGTTGTATCCTGAGTCCTGCTGAAACTTGCAGGGGAATACTTGACAGGAATGGTTCTATCTCCCTTAGGCCTACTTGAAATCCCAGTTTAAATTTAAGGATTAAATTGAGTATGGTTTCATTCTGCATGACTTGTTCACTCAGTTTTACGGGACATTCCCTGAATCACCATTTATAATCATGAAATGTCTTTGGTGGTAATTACTATTTTTGTTTAGTGATGAGCAGGACACCTTAATACAAACAATTAGACTTAGAAACACAGTTTAAATTAATTAATGTAAAATGCATTGCCCTTAAGACACAATGTTCTCATGCTCTGTCTTGCTTACTTTGTTCTGATTTTTGTTTTGTACAAGAATTCCTGACAAAATACAACTGTTTAGATGAAGTTCATGTATCACTGATAAATGTGGAAGCTGAGCAGAAGTCTTACTGATACTGAAACCTCAGTTGTTAATCTCAGATTAGAGGGCATTCCAATGGGACAATAAACAATGGCCACTTTATGTCTCTTTTCAAAGTCTGCATCAGCCACATTGTTTCATTTAGCAGTAATGGCTCTGCACTTTTATTTATAGTAATATTGCACTAATGTCACATCACAGTCAAGGCTGTTTCTCTCTGAAAAAACCCAAAATAAAATCCTTGAAATGTGCATGCTGGCCGATGCAATTACTGTATTGTAACATCAGCCTGAAAAAAACCCATGGAATAATGACCTGTTAATTCGGGTCTAGAGCACATAAAAAGGAAGAGCTCTGAGAAAAGAGATAATCTTTTAACATCCAGCTGAGAAAAAGAATAGCTATAGAAGGTGGCACCAGCTCAGCTGTTTATTTATTCATAGATGCTAAACAAATAAGCTAGAACTGTCACAGCAGGCTTTTCTTGTACATTTAGCGTGCCCTTTTTTAGTAAGTTTCCTATAAGATAAAAAAAAAATCAGAATCATATTAGATTGCTTGTAGAACAAGAAAGGTAACAGCCATGAGATTTCACCCAGATCCTGGTGTTGATTCTAAGAGACCTTATTTTAGGATTGTGGCCAAATGTCCCACGTAATTAGTTTAGAAACAGGTTCACACAAAAACACAGAGAAAAGAGCTGCAGCCTTTGAGAAAGTTCAAATGAAACTATTGATCTAAGATAAATTAAATTCTATAACACAGTGTTCAGTGCAAGACTGATCCAGTACAGACAACATTCCTTTTTTTCATGGTTCAGGCTTTTTTATTTGTAGTGAATAATGGAACTCAATCTCTGCTTCTGTTTCAAAATGATGTGAACATAAAGATATAGGTCTTGATCACTTGAAAACTATTATTGAGATACAAATGTCTTGTTGCTGGGTCCAGTGCTTTTTTTTTTTTTTCCCATATATACAAACACATATTTTAACTACACCTTGTGAGACTTAAATCTGTGAAATTTTGCAGCCTGCTATTTCTTTAACATATCCTCAAGTCTATGGAAAGGATTCCCTGGTTATTTTGATATATGTCTAACCATGATAAGGATTTTTGAAAAGGGGTGAAGGGAAAGTAATCTCTGCTTCTGGGAAAGCCCATTCTTTTGACTGAAGGTTGATACAGCATGCATCTAATGATAACTTTTATCTCTGGCTCATGGAGATACTTCCTAAGAGCTACTTTTTTCTGAGCTATATTAGATTATAGCAAGTGGCATTTAATTCTCATTCAAGGCATAATAAACACCCCGAGATTCCTTGTAAGGCAGAATTTGTGCCATTTTCTGCAAATTGACTACTATGACTGCTAAGACACAATATGTCCAAGGTCTGTGAATTTGGGATAGTGTGGTGTTTCTTTTCTTTTCTTTTTTTTTTTTTTCTCTCTGCAGTGAATCAGTCAGCATCAGCAACTGGCACAATGAAAGAATATTTTAAATGCATACATCAGCATGCTCTGATCTTCGCCAGTGTGAGATAAAGAACAGGCATGTACTCGGGCTTTTTCTATTACAAACATTTACATTGTTACCTACAAAGCATGACTGTCAATCCATTTTAAATATTCTGCTTGCAAATAAGCAGAGCACAATCTGGCTGTGAATCCCAAAACTGTGAGAATGCATGCAAAGTAGCACACAAATTCACATCAGAACTGTGAAATGGGGTTTTCAATTGTATTTCCCAAGACACTTTCTCTATTCCTAGACAAATGAAAGTGTTATGATTTTGAATGTGCTTGCTTTTTTTGTTCATGTTGAAGCCCTAGAAGTGTACATAGAACTTTCTGAAAGACTGGAAGATGTGGCTCTTCAATATAGGAGAAAAAAACTGCAAGAAACAAAGAATTGTTTCCTGAACTGAGGACAGCTATAGGGAAAAATAGTAAGACATAAGTACTTCCCATGATCTCATTTCAGTGCAGGCTATATATTGGATGGATTTTATCTCCATATGTTCTCAGAATATTTTTCTCGTACATAGATTTCTTTAATTTTCTTTATCTACTGCTTAAAGAAGATTCACCTACAAATACTGTAAAATTCAACAGCTTAACCTCCTGTGTAAAGAGAGGCACTTATGTAATTCTAAACCGATAAGAGACACATACTTCACTTACTTCAGCTTTTCTATTTTAGATAAATTAGAATTTGCAAGTAACAGATTCAAGGAGTCAGTGTGCAAAAGCTCTTGTAAAAAGCTAATGGTAAACTGAGATCCCTGCAAAGAATTCTAGGTTGCCTTAATCAGATATCTGAGAGTGCATTACATCAGAACTTATTACTAATATATTTGCAAACACTAGTTTGAATAGTTCATTAATGATCTGGAATTTTTATTCAGAAACCCCTGAACATTGAAAGGCTTTCCCTTTATAAAGAAGCATTTATTTCATGAGACCATCTTCATTAACCAACAATAGAACAAATATTTCAGGAACTTAAGTTAAAGACAATACCAAAGAGAGCACATTATATAGGCCTTTTAAAAAGCATTTGATGCATAATCTGGTAAGTAATCATATTTTTCTATAAACACTTATCATAGGTTTAATATCTTTTTGGCATATTTTTATTCTTAGAAATGCAATCTTCTGAATCTGAAAATCTGAAAACATTATCCAAATTCTGCATATTTTTACTCGAAACATCTGATTTTTGCATATATTCAAAACGAGATTGCATATTTTTTCCTTCAATCATCTTTTCCATTCTGTCCTATATAGTCAGGATAATTAAAAGAGGATGATTGTAATTCTGTTCACAAATCAGAACTGTGAAAATTAATTACTGAATGAGGAAATATTGCTGGGTTAGTGCTCTGAGGATGCAAAGAGTTGCTCATTGTTGTTAGGCAAACAATTTAATATAATTCTACAGATGAATTATATAAACCTGCAACATAAAGAAGTACACACCAGCTCAGATCCAGGATCTGTCCAGTTCAGCATCCCAGTGGTTGTCTTAAGTAGAAACTGGGGAGAAATAAGAAGAGATCAAACATACATGGGAGCTTCTCTCTGTTTTCAGCACAGAAGATTTCCTGAGTCGACAGTGATTAGAGTGCTCACTAGTTTTTAAAATATCTCTCATCCAAATACTGGTCCAGTTCTCCTTTTGAACTATAATATCACTCAACTCTTTGTTTTATCCCTGGCTAAGTTAACTCCATGACATCATGAAGAGCCCTATATTATTTCTTTGCATGTAAAAAAATAATTGAGTTTGACCATTATTATTGCCCTCTGGACATTTCCAAGCATTAGAAATTGAATATCTGTTGGCAAAACTAAAAGAAAAAAACCAAAACCAAAACAAAACAACCCCCCCCAAAAAAACACCAACAAAAATCTCAGCATAATTGAAGTTAAAACTGTACTTGGGCTTTTTCTATTACAAACATTTACATTGTTACCTACAAAGCATGACTGTCAATCCATTTTAAATATTCTGCTTGCAAATAAGCAGAGCACAATCTAGCATGTGAAGGGTGCCTAGAAGCCAGCCTTACATGTACAATGCACTGGGGGAAAAATAAACCAAAATGTGGGCCTGCTCCTAAATGGTTTTGCTGGTGTAGTGCCAAAGAGAAGCCCATCTACTGCCTTATTTTACTTGGTCTTTACTGACAAGGTTTCCCTTCAGACCTCCCAAGTCTCTGCATCTAGTTGCAGAGTTTGAGGAAAACATACAACTTGCAGTGGTGAGGAAGGTGTCAGGTGTCATGTAGTTTCATGTATACAAGTCCCTGAGTTCAAACTGCATGCCCTGGAGTGGGCTGGTAGAGCTGGCTGATGTCATTGGGAAGTCCCTCTTATAACATTGAAGGGTCATGAACATTCAGATGGTTCCCAAATAATTGGAAAAGCGAGTTTGTCATCCTTCAAGAAAGGCAAGGGGGAAGATGGAGGGGACGAAGACTGGTCAGCCAAATCCTAATACTGTAGAAAGCTGCTGAATCATACAGCCTGACAGATGAGAGGCTGCAGCAGTTCTGTGTCACCAGGAGCTCTATGTCCAGCTAGTAGCAAGGCTGGGTATGTGTCCTCCAAAAGCATGTACATACACACACCCAAGACATGCACACAGCAGCCATGCAGCATAACGCAGCCTGAACATCACCTCCACCAGCACACACAGACAGGCACACAGCAATCACATAACCATGAACAGCATGGAAGGCCTGATCCCTGTCCTCCAACCCTGGCAGATTATCATCAGTGAAATATATAGACAGCTGCTGTGTATTAATGCAGTAGATGGTCTTCAGGTATACTGATTCCTATGTTTCCTGGTCTCCTTTGGGAACTATGAGCCCCTGGAAACTGTAGTCCCACTCTAAGTTCTGGTAGTCAGACATCACACAAACTTACACAGTTTAGATCTCTCCAGCAGCTGACGTGAGATACCCACTGAATAAATGGGTAACTCCTAAATCCCTGGTCTCTAGTTGCTGGTACTTGGATCTACAAGCCCCTGAGCTTTGTATTTCCACTCCAGTTGCTTCTAGTCAGGCCACTTTTTTTCCCCCATTCAGCTAGGAGTTTGTTATCACTCACATTTACCCACTTGGAACATGGAGTAACATCAGAGAAAATATTTAGAAACATGATTTAATGGGAATATGATAAATGCATGGTTTAGACAGAAAAGCATACTGACAGGCAGCCTGTTCATCCTTGACTGGCTTCTTTTTAACTCTTTTTTCCCTGCTTGTTCCTTCTCAGTCCTCTTGATCCCTCCCATAACCACCACAGGGAAATATCACACAAGGAGACTTCCACAATCACAATCACAATCACAATCACAATCACCACAATCTCCCTAAAACATGCCAAAACAGTTTTACACAATCTGAAAATACCCTTCTACCTGCACATCATAGAAAATCCTAGACCCATTCAAACTATTACCCCTTTAATGAGGTAATTTACTGCATTATTTAACTCAGAAAAGAGTGACCCATGATTCAAAGCCTGACTGACAGCTGTTTATGAGGGTTCCTCAAAGGATGGTACCAGGTTGCTAGTATCTAACACATTCAGCAATGATTTGGACCATGGGAGGGAATTCAGCGTGTCCACGGGTGCACCCCACTGAGGGGAGCCACTGATTCTCCAGGGGGAAAGGCTGTCACATGGCCCTTGCCAACATGGAGGAATGGGCTGGCTGGAACCATGCAAGGTTCAGCAAGGACAAATACCAAAGAGCCCAGCACCTGGGATGAAATAAATCCCTTACACTAACACAGGCATGCCAATGACTTGATAGAATATATTTCTGCAGAAAAGGTCCTGAGGGTCATGGGGGACAAAAATTGAAAATAAGGCACTAGTTTCACCTTATGCTGATGAAAAGTAACCACGCGTTGGGCTGCATTACCAAGAGAATTGAATTAAATAAAGTAAAATATTTGTTCCCTTTTACTTGGCACTTAGAAGGCTTCATCTGGAATATTGTGTCTAGCTCAAGACAGTTCTATTGTGCCTAGAGCTTTTGGTGTAAAAGAGAAATATGTGAACTGGAATGAATCCAGTGGAGAACCACTAAGACTTATAGGACATCTGAAGACAATCTGAGTGAACTGAATGGAAAAATGAAGGCTATGGAAGGATGTAATTTCAACCTTTCATTATCTATGGTGGTTCTTAGAGAAGAGTCATTTCCAATGTACAGTGTTAAGGCAAAGACTACAGTTACATGTTGCAACAAGGAAAAAATCCATCCAAATATAAGGAAAAAAGTCACAGTGGAAGGAAAAGAAACATGAATGCACATGAAAGAGGTCATGGGAAGTATTGTAAAACACAGGTCTTTGTTTATATAAGAACAGGTGATTAGTCTTGGATTCTCAAGATTTAACCAGAGCAACAGCAGTTGTACTTCCAGGTGTATGTTTCTTATTTGATTCTACACAATTGGTTTGAAATACAACAAGAAGAGGAATAAATATAAAGAAGGTAAACCAAAAAGTTTAATATTTACATGTTAATCTATATTATAACCCAAATAGAAAAAAAAAACCCAATAACAGAATGGAGTTAAGATTTTGGGAATGTATTGTAATGTTTCCTAGCTGACTTTGGAAAGCTCCTCTAATACAAAAAATCTTGATTAGAACTGCCATGTGTCTTGGCGTATCTGTAGAGCAGCACAGGGTTGTCATGGAAAATACAGAACAACATGCTTCTTGTAGGTACTTCCCCCCTCTTTTCTGGTGCTTTAGGATATCCTGTTGACTTTGGAACAGCTCATGCCATACTCTCTTCACATCAGCTGCACACAGTCACAACAGCTTGGAATTCAGCAGAGAAAAGGGTAGCAAAACCTGGTGACAGGAAGGACAAAGTCTGCCAGCAAACCTGGCCCTTCCTTTCTTCTGAAGGACTAAATATTTTTTTACTAGAGAAATATGGATCAGTTTTCAAAAATGACACCACTTATCTTCTTAGTAGGAATGCTATTTTTCAATGAGAGATGTATTAGGTTTCTTGTGTCCTTGTTCATTTTGTGAAGGAAAAGGTTTCTCAAACCATAAACTATCTTTCTGGAAGGAAATATAGAGCTGTGCCATAGCATGGATGATTGAATGAGTTAATGTGATGTTCTGTGCTTTAAAGATGCTCATAAAAGAAGATCTGATATAGAAATCTATGTTTTATTCTGATTTTTAATTTAATGATATTAGAGCTTTGCTTGAGCATTTGATTTGATAAATTGGTTTTAGCAAAATATAAATTGCAAATAGATTTCTTACAGCCAAAATGGAATTTCTGGTCAAGATCAAACCCCATGTAGTTGTTGATGAAAGCAGCCAGTAAGATGATGCATGTGTCAGATACAGATCTGGGCTTCTGCTTACATTGATGTTAGTCACTGCACTAAGCAGTGGGAAGTTTATAAGCTAAATCTGTGCTCTGCTTTAGTTTGGCACCTTCAATTTCTTGCCATGACATCTTTTGTAGGGTATAATACTGAGGTTAAGAATAGGCCTCCTTTAGCTTTACTTGCTGTTAAGTTTCTTCTTTTCAAGAGTAAAAAGAAAAATTAAACTTTTGAAGGCAAGGAAATACAAGAGGCAGTTGAGACTAAGTTATGACTATAAAATGAAACTAAATAGAATCCAGTACAAGCTGAGACAATTAAAAACATATTGTTCTAATAATCCCTGCAAAAATAAAAAGAAACCCTAAACTGCAACCTCTCCATTGTCTGAAGAATTTAATATGATTTCCCAGTATTTTGTTCTAGTTGTACATCAGTGTATGTCTACTACTTCTTGTGTCACACCAATTCAGTGATAATTTGTGCAACACAGGTTAATTTGGAGTGATTTGGTGTATTACCTCAACTTTCACTGAGGGATAGGATATTATATTCTACTACAGAGAGGTAGAATGTTTGACAAGATTTTCAGCATTTTCTATTAGAAATGTCATGCTGATATAGTGCAGAGAAGAGCATTTCTTAGCAAGGTACTTGCAATTTGAAGTTCCATTAAAAAGGAGCCACTTGGTTTGCAAAAGTTAATGAGGAAGAGGAGTTGTGAAGAAGTGTTTTGAGTTTTATCTTAAAAATTAGAGAATATACATTATTCTCTGTTCAAAAGTGTGGAAAAGTATTTAAAATGTTACAGGGCATATAAAAGTATTATTCATAATACTGAGAATTCTGCTATGTATTTTCTCTAATGAAATAAATCACTTACACAGTGTTTCTGTGCTCTTTTTGTGGAAAGCAGTTATTTCAGAGACTAGATTTTGGGTAAGGATTTTTCCCTGGACCATTTGAAGATCAATGGTCTACAGTGAGAAATAGGAGAGTTTTAAGTGAATGAGTTACACTTGTTACTTTTGACCCCACATTGAAGGGGTAGTCTCCTTGGGCATTCACCAGTGACAACAGAGGAGAGAATTGCACTTAACCTCTACTTTCTCACTGTGGGTTTCACATTCAAAAATCTCTTCTGATTACATGTCAGCTAACTATGACTTGCCTTTTCAACATTGCCAATGTACTTGAGAAATTAAAAGAAGTTTTTTAAACTGTTCCTATCTCATTCATATATACTAGAAAGTCAATGAAAGGTACAGGATGCATTCACCTGAAAGTAACTCATCTAAAGAAAAGCTGCTATAAATATACCTGGCTGTCATATCCTGCTTTTTAATACCAAATTTCACCCAGACATTTTTGAAATGGGAAACTTTGGTCAGTTTGAGATCTGATTAGAAATATATTAATACGTAGCTTAGTTGATACTCAGAGTAGAAGGTGGGCAGTATGAAAAATAGATGAATGCATGATCTTTTACAGTGGAATTCAAGTACAAATGATCATTGGAGAAACCCAGTATCAAATTATTAGTCTGACTTTATTACTCCTTTAGTTTGAAAACACCCACTGAATGTGTTGTGTTCCTTCTCTTTAAATAATTGTAAAAATATTGCTAAGTTGTTTGTTTTTTCCCTTTCACATCTGGAGAACAACATGTAGTTTCATACTCATTAAAAAAAAAAAAGTACCCTTAACACCGTATTTGGTTTCTATGCATGTTTTCAGCTTCGTAATGTTCACACTTAAAATGCTTATGTAGAGGA
Source organism: Dicaeum eximium (assembly GCA_013396995.1). NCBI lineage: Eukaryota > Metazoa > Chordata > Aves > Passeriformes > Dicaeidae > Dicaeum > Dicaeum eximium. The sequence continues at coordinate 877,137 of VWZP01006417.1, forward strand.
GAAAAAAGAATGAGAAAAGATCTTACCCATCTGCATGCTAGGTAAGGTTGGATGTGACTCCAAATTAGTTTGCTTCACAAGTACAGTAAATGCAAGATTTTATCTTATGCCATCCTCTCATATATAATCATCAGCCCAAGTAGGATACTTTTAAAAGCACTGCTCCCTAAAAATTTAGAGTTTGGATAATCTGCCTCCTTAGATAAGGAGAAGTGAAAGAGGACTGTCTAAGGTGTTATATACATCTAGGACTAGATACGTTCTGCAGTTATTCATAATGGTTTTGTAGTTCAGTTTGCCAACTCTTACCTGTGGTTTTCTTTACTTTTTCTGTGATCTTGATTATAGAACTCCACTTTTGAATACAAATTTTACGGCTTTTTCTTTTTCATGAGTTTTGGAGAGATGGAAGGGGAGAGCTGAATATGAAATTTCATGACTATGACTATGTAATTTCATGACTATGACTATGTAATTTCATACACGTATACCCTGGTCATTAGAGACCACTTCTAAAATTGTGTTTGTACAGATCTGGCTAATACACCTTAGCTCACTGGGAGAGAAGAGAAAACTTTCCTTTAAACATATTAGGATAAAGAGGTACAAAGTTGCCACTACAATATTAATATTTTTTTTCTATTTAATTGCAAAAAACATGTTAGCATTCAGATTATACTAAAACTATACTTTCACAATTTAGAAAAATGTGTGTTTATGGGACAGAGAGCATTTTAACAATATCTTTCAAAAGTTTTCTAGAACTATCACCTCACTTCTGTTTATTGTATTTAAAATTAGATTAATGTCTGCTTTCACTTTTACTGTTGAAAGTGTATTAAAATCAGGATAAACAGCAATATCTACTGTTAGAGCTGCATGAAAAGATCTTTTCAGCTGTAATTTTTCATCAGACTTTAATAATTTAAATTAAATTTTCCCTGTTGATAAGTTCCAATTTACATGAAATGTGATAATAATATTAATTATTTTAAGACAAGACCCTGGTTTGCGCAGTGGTAAACAGCCCACAAAGAAATATGAAAATTCAAGCTGCTAAATCTAAGAGAGTCCTGTTCTTAATGAGTCTAGTCCAACATCTGATAATCAGAGCAAAAATGGTCATTTTCCAGTGCAAGGCTGAAGGGATTAAGCAGGACTTAAGGCTGACACTCTAAGGAATTCTGAGCTAAGGCTGACCAGAGCTGAAGTTTGCGTCATGTATGGTATTCAGGTTATCCTGCTGGCACCAAACCAAAGAAAGAAGTCTCTGATCCAGTGTGAAGATGATTCAATACATTTATGGGGGGGTGGGGGTGGGGGGGTGTGGTCAGTTCATTGTTACTGGGATGGCTAAGGCAGGAAGATTGGCAGAACACAGATCTCTGATGAGCAGGGTAAGTCTGACTCATTCCCTTAGTGCTGGCTTCTTCTAAACCCCTCTGCTGCGAGCCCTTGTACCGTGAGTGGGACTGGCCACAGACCATGCAGACCTCTCAGACCTGTGAAAAGACATTGTGGTATCACCATGTAGAAGAGCTCCTGTTTGCTTCCTTTTAAAATTATTTAAACTGCAGAAGCTACCACAGAAATAGCTGTTTGCCCTACTTTATAAAGCATTGTTGTAGCTGCAAAACCAGGCCTTGTAAAGTCACAAAATGACATATTACCCTCTAACTTCAGTTCCAAATTCTCTCATAAATTCATAGACACTTTGATTCAATGGCCACTTAGGTCATCTTCCATAGGAGCCCATGCTTTATTCAGAGCATTATCTGGACCTGCTGGGAATGTGAATCTGAGATGCTTTCCATATGATCTATTTTTTAATGCTGTTTGGGATATGAGCAAAACAGACATTTGGATTTTGTCTCTGCTGTAGGGGTCCAGTTTGGTGCTATCATAGAAGCAGCTAAGCACTGGTGTCTCTTTTTCTGATTTTTATTAGTCTGTGTTCTGGCTACTCTCAGATACAACTGAAGTCTATGTGAATATTGTCTTGAACATGCAAATTGTTACTTTATGTAATTTGAGAAATCAGCTGCTAAACCCTCAATTGCATACTGTAAACAAACAGCCTCCTGCTGCCTTGCTGTTCAGCTTGCTTTCTGTAATGTGGGGATAACAGTAACCTCGCACATCACATTGCACTTTGTGAAGATAAATTAATGCTTGTGGAGCATCATGGAGCTGACTGCCAGAGAAAAGCCCATGAGGAAATTAATAATTCTGTCTTCATTGCAGCCTCTGAATAGCGTGCAGTAGATAAGGCATAAGTCCACAAAATGAACAATGAGGATAAAACAAAACATTGAATAGCTGTTCTTTTTTAATTGATCACCATCCATTCTGTTCACTCAATGGGGTAGGGGTCTTGTGAAGAAAAAAACACAATGTGTGATAATCTATTATAATACATATACTCTAGGGAAAAGAATGAGGGATGCAAAGACTTTTGATTTCTCTCATTTTGTACTTATAAGTATCTGATTTTGCCATTGCAAGATCTATCACATGCTTTTATGGATGAATTTCTCCTTTGCTGTCATCTACCCCTTCTTACCTGCACGCAGCAGCCCCTTGAACTCTACTTCAAACAATAGGCCAATATATTGAAAATGTTTTTCCGTGGGTGCTTTTTCCAACAAATGTTCTCCTGTTCCTTCCTTCACTTCTTCTCTCATCTCCTTAATTCTGTTGTGCTATTTATGCCTGTCATTGCTCTGGAAAGAGAAATGTCTTGACTTTTGTTTGGAAGCCCATGTAATTCCAATACTTCTTAAAACACAATAACTTTGGAGTTTTATCAGTCTAAATTCAACTGTGATAGGCATGCCTCACTGTAGTTTTCTTTTTGAGAGGAGAATTAAAAGTCAGGATCAATCAGACACTTTACGTGATTTAATACCTTCCAAACTTGTTGTTTTCCCAGCTGAATTGTTTATTTTTTTAAAATCTCTTTCAGACCTGTATCTTATTTTTTCTTCCCTTGTCAATAGACCTTTCATTATAGTGAACTTTGGAATCTGTTCATCTAATAACACTGATTATGTGTTTATTAACATTTATTAAATGATCTAAGCAATGAGTCAAGTCTATGCTGAGATAGAAGAAAGAAACATATCAGGTTGTGTTAATTATTTTATTATGTACTAGTTTATTTGTCTGGAGAAGAAACAATAAAATCTATTGATATTTTTTTAAATTAATCACTTCAGGACAAATAAAATTCCCTTGTCCTACTTAACCTAGTTCTTAGCAGAAACAGATAAAATCTATTTGATACTGCTCTATTTTTCTGGTTTTTATTTTACATCTGCACTAGCTTGCAGACCCTCAGAACAAACAGCTATATATGTTTGACAGGAACTATGAGTGTTGTGGCTCATCTTGGCCAGCACCCAAATTTTGGCAACCACCAATTACATATGTTGCAAAGAAAGATGCAAGAAGCATTTCCAAGGACAGACCTGGAGTAAGCAGGGGTTCACTCTGACGCCCACCAACTGAGCATTGAAGGGCTGGTCCTTGAGCATTTTCACAATTTGTGGAAAACTGAGCTCATGTGAACTTCATCCAGGAGGCAGGGTTTCTTTTCTCTGGGAATTTGCAATTTCAGTAGATTCTGAAAAAAAGAAAAATGGTGGCTCAAGCAGTTTTACAAATTTGACCCTCATAGGTAGAATGTGTCAGGAAACTTCACAGTGTGAATGTATAAAAATAAAAATCTTTATGCTGAAATAAGCTTCAGGTTAGTTGTAAAAACAGTACACCAGTTGGCAGAGATGTGCTTCAAAGGAAATTTGTGTATCAGTTGTCAATGTAATAGTAGACTCAGATTTTCATCAAGATTCAGTATATTCAGAGAGTACAAAGGTCTTGTCTAGGGAGAAGCTGTGGCTTCAATAATTTCAGGGTTTTTTACGCTAAATTTAAATATTTACTCAGTGAAATTTTTAAATGACCACTGCATGTATCTGCCTTAAAAATTAAACACGTAACCTCACATGGCACCACATGGCCAGTTCTGCAGCAAGACCATGGATTTGTATGATTCACAAATTGGTATTTAAATTATCAAAGTTTTATCAATTAAAAACCAATCAATTTTCTTCCCATATTTGTTTTCATTCTTACACATTTTATATCTTTCTTGGTAACTTTTAGAAATTGTTAAAAATTTCAAATATATAGAGATAAATATGGAAGTATGATTCTAGTGGAGTAAAAATTACCAGATTTGCTTAAGGGTGTAAATGGACATTTTTATCTTAAAAAAAGACTTACCAGTGTTCAGTTTTCCTGCTCCATTTCAGGAGCAGGAAAACTTGTTTAGCAAGTCTCATTTCCCACTCCCGTTTGGTGATAAGTAGAAATGTGAAAAACTTGAAAAATATTTTTTATATAATAAAAAATAAGACTCTTAGTTCAACTGAACTTCTGAAGTTATACTGAGTAATGCGATTGATGAAAAATATTTATATTCCCTGTTTATTACATTCAAACTACAGCAAGATTAAATTCTACTTTGAAGGTGTACTCAGATTTGCATCAGATATTCAGGTAGTGTCTTAGGCAGTCTGAATAAGAAGGAAATAGGCTTCCCAGACCACAGACAAAATAAATTCTAAAAATTGATATATTTTACAATAAGTTTGTTTTTTTCAGGAATATAATTACAAAAAAAAGTAGGATGCCTGTTTGCAGTTTATGTCAGCTGCTACATAGTCAAATAGTCTTGATGTGCATTTTGTTGAAAATAGATTATAAGAAAGTACCTGTCTTGCTGCCAGTGACTGTATCAAGCAGAAGTTTACTAAGATTATGCAGAAGATGCCTAAAACTATGAAAAGTTAGATAATTGAAGGACATTTTAATCCATTCCTCTAATTGTGTAGGTGGGACAAATACAAAACCATTTAAAATCTTATCTGATTCAATTCTCAGGCCCTCAGTATGTGAGTCTTAGTATTTTACACATAAAAAGAACCAAAAAAGAATATTCTTGATATAATGAACATGTTGATATGTTGATATAATGAACACAGGGAAATAATTTTCATTGATAATTATTATCATTTGCATAGATAAGATTCATATTGCAAGGGTCAAGCTGATACAATACAAATGTGATTCTTAACGCAATGCACAGCAAGGCATTTTAAATTCTTGTTTATTCTAAGATTAGTGAGATTTGCAATGGTTTTGTGTATCTCAGTACTTTAGATTCTTTTTCTGTGGCAGAGTCTATAATTGTAGACCAACTTTCCTAGTCCAATGTCATGACAATAATTTGACCTCATGAGTATGTTGGTGACAGTCATATAATCAAAATTTTTTTCACATAAAAACTCTAGTTACTATTTGACAAATATGCTGTGATTTTGGGTTTTAAACTCTTTATGTAAATAACCTTTTAATTTTAGCTTAATTTTTTACATGATGGATAGCAGCTCGTGGGTTTTCTTTCCCAAGAAAATGGGGAGTTCTTTGGAATTGTCTCTTTCCTCAAATGTCTGCAGTGTGTACATACTTTAAGTGTACATCAGACACTGAAATAGCCTGCTGCAGGTTTGTTAAATCAGAAATTAATATATTCCCCAGGTACATTAGGATCCTAGCTAGTCTCTGGGAAGGACAGTGTCCTTAAAGGATAGTGTCCTTAAATGAAGGACCTTAAAACTACCTACCTACCCTATGGTCACAAAATTATTCTAGTTTTCAGTGGATTAATTTTGTATCCAGAGAGAAGAATGAAATTGTTCTCAATCATGAATAATCAAGGGCACTGGTTTAGTGAGTCAGGATTAGCTTAACCAGATTTAATAGACTAGAATCGAAATCTGCGCAAGTGTAAAAAGGTGGAATTAGAAATACTGTTTTTATGAAAAAAGAATGTATTTACGTGGTGCAGGGAAACACATAACAAAGTAAAAATATTTGGACATGTGGGTTAGGGACTGTACAAAAAACCTTTCATTTCATTTTCCACCTGCGTGTTTGCAAAGCGGGGAAGTGGAGAGGAGCTATGATATCAACGGTAGGGTAATGACCTGCATCCATCAGCTAATTATATAGCAGCATATAATTGAGTTTTGCAATGGTAATTGATACAGCCTGAAACACCACATATGCCTGGTGCTCTATAAACAGGGAGGAAAAGCAAATCTACTCTTCCGAAGGATGTGCAATCCAGCAGCTTTTTCACCAAGGCCAATTCAGTGAATGCAGCTAAGCAGTAGTGAAGTTGATGGCTGGCATTTAGACAAAGCTGAAAGAATCTGTTTGTAAAAAATGAGAGTTGCACAAAAGAAAAAGGCTCAAAATCCAAGGATCATGTTTAATCTGTGAGAGGGATCAAATTCTTTATGTGGGACACTTAATACGACAGGATTCTGATTGACCTGTCTTGAAGCAAGTGTGATTCAGATTGAAGCAAGTGTGATTCAGATTAATAACAATAAACATGAAACAGGTCCTTCAGATTTGGAGTAGTCCTTCAGAGCAACAAAAGTAATGGGGAGGAAAGAAGGCCTGTCATTAATTGTATATGTCACAAGGGACATAAATTGCATAAGTAGTGTCATCTGGCTTCTTGCTGCCAAAGACTAAAACATTCAGCACATGAAGCAGCAGCTGTGGCAGCACTGAAAGCTGGTGAAACCATTTTGAGAGCATTAGTAATGGAAGTAGCAGGTGTGGAGATATCCTTTCCACTGACTTGTTTCCTGGAGTGACTTGATGGATCTACCTGTTACTGCTCCTGCCAAAATAAGATATGCTGTTGCTCTACCTAACTTGCCACCATCTTTGGCAAATAGGTCAATAATTTTTGTTTACAGAGACAGAATTTAAGTGATCTAAAACTTAGTTTCAGAAATTATATTTAAGGAGTAAAAGGTTACATTTCATTTTGCTTTTTGTTTGCTCAGCTCTCCATACTACTGACAGCAGCAGTACACTTGCAGTGCTGCATTTGCTGCCTCTGTTATCTTGCCGGACCAACAAGCATTGTAACTGAGATCTTCAGAGACAATGGGATGAGATGGATTCTAGGAATGTTATTGGGAGAGGGAAGTGTGAAAAATAGGTCAACCTTTTAAAGACAGCTACATGTCAAAAAGGTTTTAAATAAATGATCAGCAAAAAATGAATGATTCCCTGATGAAATGACAGAAAGGAGATAAATTTGCCTTCTTTTTGCATGACACTCTTGTCCTACTAAAATGGCTACAGTAACTTTGACTGTCTTTTTCTTTTAAAGTGGAGAGAGTGCTACAGAAACAGTGAAGCTGGATTTTGTGATGAAAAATTATTTATCAGGATGACTTGAAAAAAAAAAAAGTCAGTATACCTGAGACAGAGCAACTACTTAAGGTCAGAGTGTGATTTCATTTACAGCACCATCACTCTGGATTGCCTTGATTTGTTTTGGGACAGTTGTCTTCAGTAGAGATACTCTGGATTTACAGCCCTGTAAGTAAGACCAGCACTTAGTGCACTGGGTACTAGGAAGTGATATGCAGATAGAGCAGTCAGAGCCAAACTCTGCCCCAGGTTATATCCATGCAACTCCTCTGAAATCACTAAGTGCTTTCTTTGTCTGCCTAATGCGTTGCAGTATTTCTTGTCTCCTGTAAAATACTTTTCTTTCCCTGACACAACCTTCTGCAGTTCTCTCAAAAAAATGGTGATGAATTAGCATAGCAGTGACCTTTAGTAATGACAAATACGTCAACATTGTCTACCCCAACATCTTTTAACCATCTCCCTTGCTGTACACTGGCAACAGAGGGCTGCTTTGCAGCTCCTTCTCAGTTTGTTAGTGGCAGCCTACAGGCTTTCCATTCTGTTTGGACTGGTTTCATGTTTGCATCTGAATGAAAATCAGCCTAATAATTGTTTTTCTCAAACCTACAGGAAAAAAGTCTCTTGTGTTAGGTGCATAATGCTGAGTGATCTTAGTTGAGGCTTCACACATAATTCTACACAGAAACTGGTTCCATACCTGGTGAAATTGCAGTGGGAGAACAGGTTACTAGGGCTGTTAAAAGGGAAAGAAAAACAAACAAACAAACAAACAAACAATCAGTTGTCCTATATCTATGTTTTTTCTGAAAGGAGCAGAATAAGAGAAAATCTCCAGTACTGAGCAGCAGCACATCATCTATGTGCTATTTTGGAGTTCTGTGGCTCTGAGTGCACAAGGGGAGAGCATAAAAGACTACTTGCCTAAATATCAGAGGCACTAATGAATTGCTTTAGGTAGAGTGATGTGTCCCTGTAGAACTGCATTTTCAGCTTTTGTTCTGGCAATGCTGCTGTTTTGTAACCCATTCTAATAACACAATCAAAGGATTGGGAAGTTGGTGATGGGGATACACTGGCTTTTAAGAACTTTCAACCTTCAAAATCTGATTTATTAAAAAAGCAAACTTATCTATTACTTATATTACCTCTTTCACTTTAAAATAAAATTTAACTGAAGAGTCTTACTGTATTCCTGCACTGTCTATGAAGGAGACTGAAAAAGTAAAAGTATAATTTTATCCTTCCAGAAACATTCATCACATTTCTACTTGTATCTGCTCTTTCACTTCATCAAAGTCCAAACTTGCTTGACTTTTACTCCGCCAGCATGAACATCCTCAATTTACTTCAAAAATTGAGTGGCCCATCCTTAGATACTGGGGTATGTTCAAGAAGGGAAAAAGATAGGAATGGCTGAGGGCAGGGTTTCTCAAGGGGAATGAAGATAAAAATGATGGAGGGGCCAAAGAGCAGACAGGAAGGCAGGAACATAAGGAGGCAGGATTTTCTAAGAGAAAGAGAAAAAGAAATCTTTGGCATTTCAGAGGAAAATCTTAAAGCACAGTACAAAGGTGTGAGTATCAGAATGTGGAGACATATATTAAGTGTGAACAAAAAGGAAGAATTTAAAGAAAATGAGAAGGGAAAAGAGGGGAAGAGCTGGAGCACTGAAGGTGTTAAAGCAGGGGAAAGAAGGGTGAAGAAATAGTTTGAGATAACACAGGCTGAAACAGAAATAGAGAGGAAGCAAGAACAAGTAGAGACAAAGAAAAATTGGGCAAAAAAGTTCTCAGAAATATGACTTTTCTAGACACATGAGACATGAAGCAGAAAGGAAAAGTTGACTACTTTGTTGTGAAACCAGGTTTGTAATTCATACACACACCGCTTCTATTGCATTTCTGGATTTTCCTTCAAGTTTACTCCTAGTTCATCTCAGATACCAGTTTTCTAACATTAGAATACTTTGTGCACAGTTTCTTTTCCTGTTTACCTTGTCTCCACGTATTATCTCAGATTCATAATCCAAAGCACTCTTAGTTTTGAGGCCTCTGACTGGCAAACTTTGAGACAGTGTGGATCATTGTCATGTCTGCTACATGGAGCTTCTTGTGGGTGACAATTGCCACTGATGTGAGTATTGGTTGTTCTTCCCCAATACCTCCCCAGTTTTTGCCCTTTGCTTTGTACACCTTAGTTTATGTAACTTTATTCTAGGAAACCCAAAATTAGTAAGCAATGATTGTCAACAATGGTCATTTACAAGCACTATCTAAAATATACATTTGCACAGTAATATTCAATTATCATGTGCATCATCTGCAGTTGCTCAAAGTGTGCTCCAGGCAGTGATACTCATGTAATGAGCACAAGTAACCCATAATACAACTGAACATATCATGGTGCAACATCATGGCTGAGGTGAAGAAGTATTCAGGGAACCACCTGCTGCACTGGTGAGGATGCTCAGAAGTGCACACTTTTGAAATCCGTCTATTTTTTTGTTTTCCCAGCTAGCAGATAGAAATAATTTCCACTTCCTTACATTTTTTCCCTTTCCCTTTCCTTCACTTTCTTGTTTTTATTTGCCTTTAAAGTTGACATATGCCATCAGATACTGAACCACAAATAACTCTTTGCACACTGAAATCAGTATCAGTATCTTCTGTGCTACATTTAAGTCCTTTTCGGTGCTCCAACCCAAAGCAATAGATATTGGCAATACAGATATAGTCCTTCTTCCATCCATCTTCTATGTTAAATCTTGTTTCAGGGCTTGTCTTTGTAAGTGACTCTGTTTGTAGAATTATGACCATCTTTAATTATTTCCAGATTTTTTTCAAAAAAAATTTTAAATATTCATGTAAATATTATTGATATTTATGAATTAGTAAGCGTATTGAAATTTTCAATCTATACAAGATATAAGAGATGCTATAACATCCTCAAGGACAATAGCAATAAAAGGGACAAGGAAAGAACCTCAGTTCCAAATCTGTGTATAATAGGCTTTCCTGAAAAGCAAAGATCAGAGTGTCTTCACAAAGCAGAAGAGTCTCAGCAGATCATTTTCTGAATAAGAATAGAGAGGCAGTAATTGCATATGACTGTATGATATATTCAAGGCATACTTTAGAATGATATAATTAAAATATTGTTGGTCTAATTTCTGCACTCTGTTAAAGCAATAAAACCATGTTTGCTGCAGAGAGACTTATTTTAGTAGAACAGAAATGATTGGTAATGAACGAAGGAATTAGTTTAATTAATATATAATTTATTGGGTCATTGAAGAGATTTACTGGAGAGCAAGAAATGAAGAAAATATTAGATTCTTCTGTTTTAGATCCACCTATTTCATATTACCAAATAATCATAAGGTTGGAAAAAACCTCCAAGATCAGTGAGCCTAACCTTTGATTTCTTAGATTTTCAGTAGATGCTTTACTACATGGTGACAGAGAAAGGTCATACAACTTCAGTGACGTTTGTAAGTATTCAAAAGTGGACATGATCAAGAACTAAGCTTTACAAATGAATATAATCAGTAGAAAAGAACAATTTCTATTCCTTTCACAGTCAACACCAAGAACCCACAAACCCTAAAGTTTTTTAGCTTAGTCCCATCTTTATTTCTTTCTTTTCTATTTATCTATCTTGTAATTCTGACCTCTAATTTATAATACAGAATTTTTATAAATGTAGTTTATATCCTTCAAAGAAAAAGGGATGTTGTTTTTACTATCATCCTGCATATTCACTATTAACAAGCTATGTCTCTTTATGTCTCTAAAGCCCTCTGCTACTCTCTGCAAACATAAACTATAAATTCAGGAAATATATTCCCATTAGTATTCCATTCACGTAAATTCTTTGGGTAGAGCTTTACTGCAGTTGGTTCAACTAAATCAACATTTATTGAAATAAATGGTATAATCTCTCAATCTGTGATAATGAGTGTATGAATACATAAACAGAAATGGTTGTATACAATTCAATTAGAGAGGTAGAGCAGCTTTCTCTTTCATTTATAATCTGCTTGTGCTAACATCTCCTTAGTTCCCTTTGTGCCATCTTTATTATCCAGAATATACAAATAGAAACCCAATTTGTAGTTTTCTGAGCTTGTTCTTTCTTACTACATTGTGGCATATATTGTTTCATAAGAGATTCCTGGAGGATCTGCTCCAGGACCTTGCCAGTCACAGAGCTAAGACTGTCCTGCAGTTTCTCGTTATTTTTGTTTTTTTTCTTTTGCAAATGGGGGTTATGTTTCCCCTTTCGCAGTCATTGGGAGCTTCACACCAGACTGCCACAACTTATCAAATACAGCAGTGGAGGTGAGCCTTGCATATTAACTAGCTTTCTTGAGCTGCTCTTTCCCCCAGGGCTCTATCTCATGGTACTCTATGAAACAGATCCCCAAAGAGGACCAGATCAAGACCAGGGTACTGAGCTTGTTGCATGGTGTCCTTGCTGTCCTAAGGATATTAAGCTCCACCATTCCATGGTCACTGCAGCAAAGGCTGCCCTTGAGCTTCACATTCCTACCAGCTCCTCTCCTTGGTGAAAATAAGGTCCTGCATAGAACCTCTCCTTACTCTCTCCTCTATCTCTTTGGGAAGGAGGTTATCATCAACACATTCCAGGAACCTCTTGGGTTGCTTACCCTTGGCTGTCTTGTCCCTTCTACAGACATCAAAGTGGTCGAAGTTTCCCATGGGGACCAAGTATTGTGAAAGTTAGGCCACTTCTGTAAGTTTATGGAGGGCTTCATCTACTCAATCTTCCTTGTTGGGTGGCCTGTAGCAGACCTTCACTATAATGTCACCTGACCCTGGCCTCACTTGAATCCTGATCCATAAGTTCTCTGTCACCCCTTCATCACCAGAGACATCCATGCACTCCAGGGGTCCCTGATGTGGAGGACAACACGCTCTCCTTGTCTTCACTCTATGTCCTTCCTAAGGGGGCTGTTTCCTTCCATTCCAACACTCCAGTCCTAGGAACCATCCCAGCACATCTCTGTGATGCAAATAAGATCATAGCTCTGCAGATGTGCACACCTTTCTAAGTTCTCTTGTTCTCTGTATTCAAGAATTGTTTGTCTGATATTAATTCCTTGTACTGCAATTTGAATTTTCTAATGAATTGCATACTGTTTTTGTCCTTGGACACTGTTATCAAATTAAATCAACTTATACACTAGTTACTAGCCAGGACAAGATTCCCAGCTACATCCAACTTCTGAGCTGACTGCACAGTAGTAATTATGTATAGAGCTGGATATCTTTAAGCAATCAGTTCATACCACCAATTGAAAATGACATAAAATAGATTAGGAGCTTGCAAAAGAAGTGCTAGCCTTTTAGTAGGTAAAACACCAATGCAGTTCTGCCTATTGCACAGCTCTGTAGTCATGTATTTCCAAAAATGTTTTTGGAAATGCCAAGCATTTAATACACATATTGGATCATCTTTTCAGCATACTGTATGAGTTCCTGGATATTTCAGATCCAGAACTTTACATATTAGTAAAGACAGTTTGATTGGTTTCATTTGATGTTGCATATCCTCATTTTCACTTTCTTCCAAATAAGACTGTAAAGGTAGCAATCCTACAATATTAAGTAGGATACTCTTTTATTTTTTGAGCTTGTTTGTATTTACAATTTTATTGTTGTTCCAGAAGATTTCAGATGTAGTTCTGGATTTGTTTTCAGTTTCTGAGCAAAATTATGGGAGTAAAATGGGATGGCTGTATTAAGATTGTTATGATTAGAACTTTGGGCTCCAGGAATGGCTTAACAACTGAGAAGTTACCAGGTGATGTAACTCAGAGATATCATGCAAATAGGAAGGAATCAGAATGAATAAATGTACCAAGTAAAGCTACACATTTATCATTCAAACCTCTAGAACACAATGTTTTTTATATAATTTCCAGAGCTGTTAGGATGATAACAAATGTAGTATTACACCACAATATTTTTTCCAGTTTTGGAAATACTACAACAAAATCACATATTTTTTGAAGGTGTGTGACCAAAACCTACACTGGACAGGGACAGGAAGGGTACTATAACTGTTTAGTAATGTCTTAAATTGTTTTATTCAGAATTATTTTAGAAATAAAGCAAAATATCTCTCCTGACCAATCTGGTCCTGCCAAGTGACATCTTAGGCAAAAGAAAAATCACAAAGCATTTTATTGGGAATGTGTTGATTTTGGCTAAAATTTGTTGAGATCTTTTGGAGTGGTTCTTCTCAAGTGCTCTTAATTTGGAATAAAGGTTTAGTGATGAATGATTCTGTTTAACTTCATACAATCTCCCCTGTTTCCATCTCCAACCCTTCCAATGTTTAGTGGGCTATAGAGTGTTTCAGAATTAGAAATTCAATCAGCTGAAATGTTTTTTTATGATGGCAGGTATATGGCATTTACATCTAATCTCATTTTGCCTCATATTTATCCTGAAGAAATTTCAGTGAGAGAGAAAGAGAATCTAAAGAACATTCACAGGGTGTTTCTGCCCATTTCAAATACAGTTTAAAACTAAATTTTAACTGTATTTCTTCCAAATGTGACAGAAGAGAGATCAGTCACCTCATGAAATGATTACTTCTTCTGTTTTTAGCTATGCCCTTCTCCAAAAAACATATTTAATGTACATGAAGCAGAGAAATCAGCATTTATGCAGTAATATTGTTGGCTTGGTACAAATATTTCTCTTTCATAACTCTGTACTTTTATCCTGCTTGTTAAATACCTTAAATATTGGACAAGCTTTAAATTCACAGGACTTGGACTCCAAATTTAAGACTTTATGATGCCACACATTGCAGTCTGTCATTGACTTACTTGAGATGAAGTTTCTTATAATTCTGTTCTCATTGTAGCAGGCATTAGTACTTTTAATAGTAATCAAAATATATGAACTATAAATGTATGCATCTAAATTATTAATATAGTCTCAGATACCAATAATTTTCTAAATACTACTGAAATGTGTTTCAGAGATTAGGTGAGACTGTAGGTGATTTAGATAGGTTTTCTCTCTTCCATTACTAGTAGTGTAAAAACATACCTGTACTCTCAATGATGGGAAAATGAGATGGTACATTATGAAAAAAGACTTTTCCTGCTGAAATATGTCCTTTTTCACACTACAGAAGAGATTACAGGTCTTTTTGCAATGACCAGGACCTTTCATCACAAAAATATTATGTAATTTTATTATGTGCAATTTTATTATGCTATTTGCTCAAAGTTTTGAAGTAATCCATACTAATCACTATTAAAAGTAATAATAAAAGCAGAAAAAAATTACATTATCCGGCAGGTACATGCATTTATGAGCATATATTTGGTGGCTGCTAATATTTTTCTACTTTCTTTGAACTCCTGAATATTGTGAGAAGATATTTTCTATTTATGAGATATACCTAATCATGCTATGGACTCCATTGAGAATGCCTTCAGCATGGTGTTTATGAGAAGAACTTTACAAGGATCAATGTTTACATAGGTATGATAACTACAGTATGATGCCAGTTTTTCCTGAGACATGAAAGGCGCACAAAAAAACAGCCATAATGTTTTCCAGTTATATAAGAACATTTTGCAAAGATGGACCTTGGTTCTCAACTAGCAGGTCAAAAAAGATGTGTCTTCTTCTCTGCTCTGCTCTGGTGAGACTCCACCTGGAATACTGCATCCAGCTCTGGAGCCCCCAGCGCAGGAAGGACATGGGCCTGTTGGAGCTGGTCCAGAGGAAGGCCATGAAGATGACCAGAGGGCTGGAACACCTCTCCTATGAGGAAAGACAGAGATAGCTGGAGTTGTTCAGCCTGGAGGAGAGAAGGCTCAGAGGAGACTTTAAAGCACTTCCAGTACAATAAGGGGAGCTACAAGAAAGCTGGAGAGGGACGTTTTAGAAGGGCAGGTAGAGGTAGGACAAAGTGTGATGGTTATGAACAGGAAGAAGGTAGGATTAGATTAGATTAGATTAGATTAGATTAGATTAGATTAGATTAGATTAGATTAGATTAGATTAGATAAAATTATACTAGATTAGATTAGATATTGGGAAGAAATTTTTTATTGTGAGGGTAGTGAGGCACTAGAACAGGATGCCCAGAGAAGTTCTGTATCCCCCATCCCTGGTCAAGGCCAGGTTGGATGGGTCTTTTTTGCAACCTGGTCAAGTGGACGACGTCCCTGCCCATGGCAAAGGGTTTGGAACTGGATGGTCTTTAAGATCCCCTCCACCCAAACCATTCTATGAATCTGTGATTTTATGTTGCAGTCAAAAATCTGTAAGTAATTTTCCTTGTTGGGTCAGGTGCAAGACTGATCCTCAAAAAGGAATATACTGGGAAATTGTAGTGGGTTGACCCTAGCCAGATGCCAGGCACCCACAAAATCTGCTCTCTCACTCCCCTCCACAGCAGGGAGGGAGGAAAATATAAACAGAGGAGGGAAAACAACAAAGTGTTCATGGGTTGAAATAAGGACCAAGAGAGAGGTTCCTCATTAAATACTTTCACTCACTTCTCCACTGCCAGTGTGATGGGGGAGAGAGATGGAAGACCAAAAGTGATGAACTCCTGCGTTAAGACAAAGACAGTCTAATGAAAGGAAAAGGAAGAAAATAATGACAATAATAATGATAATATCAGTCAAGACAATAATACTTAAAAAAATAATCAGGTTAGAACATACAAAACAAGTGATGCACAATGCAATCATTCACCACTCACCAACTGATGCTCAGACAGTTCCTGAGCATCAGCCCCTGGCCAGCTTTGTCCTCAGTTAGCAAGAACTAACATTATTGCATTATCAACATTACTATCATCCCTAAAATCATGACACTATACCATCTACTACGAAGAAAATAAACTCTATTCCAACTGCAACCAGGACAGTATAAAACTAAGGATTATGCTTAGATTAAATTTTTGCTAGGAAAAGAAGATAATAGTATGGCCAAACATAACAGGGAATCAATGCAGATTCCCTGAGAAGGGCAGGAAGGAATGATAATGAACTCCTGCTTTGCTGTGTTGCATTTAAGAAGCTTAAAGTCAGGATTTTCATCAAGATGCTAGTGAGAGATGGACTAATTCACTTCCAGGAAAAGAAATGGAATGAAGGAGTGCATGTAACAACTACCCAGCTAGGTTTGCATGGTATACATCGTCAAAGACTAATAACATTGTAAAATTTATTTGACGTGAGGTGAGAGGAGAAAGAATTGCATGCAGTTCTGCTTCTTATGAGTGTTTATACTTAGCCAAGTGAAGTTACTACATTTTACTTACCATAGTATTTCAAGGAGCTACTAGGCTTCCTGAATTCCTGATTTGCATGGAACTGTACTGTGATCCCTTATCATGTCTTTTTAACATCAATGAATAATGATTTTACATACCAATTTCTGTTACTCATATAAAATCATATTCATGATGAATTGATAAATTCTGAAAGCACATAAAGTAAGGGCAAAGAAAAAAGTTGAGCTACTCAATATAACTTTATTCCCTGCTCTTCCACTCAGACTCAGAGCCTAACTTTGGTGATCACCTGATTTTGTACTGCCAGATGATCAATACCAGTTTCATTTATTTCTTTCTCTCTCCTGTGATTCCCATTCAATCTTGTTGTTACTGGTATTCATACAGGAGAACTCAGCTGTATATAATGTACTGGTTCCTAATAATTTTATTCTACAATGAAAGTATCAGATTTTTCATTCAGGGCTAAAGTAAATATTTGTTCTTTCTTAAAAATAAAAATGTTTTCTTGCCATTGTTACTTCAGTACAGATATTTTAGGTTATATTAAGGAAAAAAAAAGCATATACTGATGAGATTTCATAATTAAATAATTTCCTTCCTACTGACTCTATGCTTCTTAAAGAATATTCAGCTAAACCTGAAGTATGTGTTAGGAATAGAGATGAAAATATAGTCATGTTGTGTTTCTATGCTTTAACAAGAACAAGGAATTACTTGATTCTGATATGATCTCAATAACTTTTTATTTTATTTTATTTTAATTAGCTGACTGCAGGAAGCTTATTCATGAAGAACTTTGAAATCAAAGGCCATAAATTGAGTTGGTTGCAAGATATGAATTATGAATTATTGAAGTAAGTTTTTTTCTACAGAAGTATGAGCAAAACATACTAAAAAAATTTCATTCGTATTCAATATACGTGAAGCATTTAACACCCAATATATTTTTCAATTAAAAATAAGATTCTTTTTTTTTTTTTAAGTGATTAACAAAGGGCATTGGTAAAACATAATAACAGTGTTTTATTCTCCTCTGCTTTTGCAGAATGACTGTTTCTTCTGTTGATTATTTGGTGACTTTTCCTCAGATAGACGAAGAAGTTTTTTAATAAAGCAGTGTAACAAAAGCTGGGAGATTCATAGAAGACCTCTGGGTCAAATGTGAATGAAATGGGTTAGAGTGATAATACCAGCAGCAGCAACTACCTACAGGAGGGGTGGGGGTCACACAAAGCTGATTTGTGAGGGCTGTTAAATGAAGGCTGCATGAATGAGCAGTGTCTGTAATAGTCACCTCTCAGAATGTCATGAGGACATATGCTAACTCCTGGTTTCTCTTTGCCTCTGACATGTTGCAAGTGGTCTAATTGAAGAAAACCCTTCCTAAAAGAAAAGAATATCAACTCTTTTATATCAGAAATTAAGGAGAACAAGTCAGCATTTTTCTTGTAGTTGTTTCAGGCATGACAGCTTGCTATTTCACAGTCAAAAGTTGGCGATTTTTTAATTTCATTCAGTGGTCTGTGGATGCTCTACAAATACTTATATTGTTTGATTTTTGTCAGAGCTGTGCATTACTTCATACCACCATTGCTTCTGATGACTTTTGCATTGTCCTTGGTGGAGATATTCAGGGCACAGGATATACATATTCATCAAAGAAACTAGGCAGCTTTGAATTTGCAAGAGCAGATAAGTTTCCAGAGGAATAGCAGAGTTATGAACAAGTGAAAAAGAAAGCACAGGAAAAAAACAGGAGAAAACAGGGAAATATTTGAAGATCTGTGGAGGAAATGTATGTCAGAGCAAGGAGATTGTCCAGTACACTTGTGAAATTAGGCACAAAGAATTGCCTCTAACAAACAGTTTGCTCTCTTCAGGCAAGGAAGAGCACCTATGTTAGGCTTAAGTGATCTAACCTGCTACTTTTCTCTTGATTTTGTGCCAAACAAGGCAAGCAACAGCACAACAACTTCAATGTGGCAGCATCATAGAGTCAGTCAATTAGCTGGCCTGCACCTAAATGGCTCACAAGTTTTAAGAACGCCCGATCAGGTCTATTATAAAATGAGTTATAATAGACAGGAGATAAAATACTTCAAACAGAGTTACTTACCAAACAGTATGAAACAAAAAACTGCTAGTAGATTACATACAACAATGCATGACATTAAGGTACCTTTATTAAAGCTAGCAAGATAATAGTATAGATTAGAAGTCAATGTAACCAAAATGGCAATACTGTCCACATAGTCCTTTCACCCAGCCCTCAAAGGAGTAACCACAAGGCAGACATTCCAAACTTTGAGGAGAAACCTCCACACATTTCCAGGCAATGTGCAGAAAATTTCTGCTTTGTGAAAGCTTGGTGTAGCTTTTATCGTTTGTAAAGTAAAGTATCTATCAGTCAGAAATTCCAGCTTATATTTCTGCATCTTGCTTCCACAGCAAAATATTTGCTGTCAGCTGAAAGCATCAATCCCACGGCACCAAAATAATTCACTACAAGGCAAACTGCCCTGATTATTGCACCAAAGCTCAAGTAAGAGCAAGATGCCCTGAGTTATTTCATCAGCTAAGAGCAACAGATAAGCTCTTGTGGCAGGGGAGATGCCCTGCTATAGACTTTAACATTCTTTGAAGTCTACTGTTTACTAACAAACAGGGAGGAAGCTTACAGTTAGAGATGAGATGTTATCTTTAGAATCTGAGATTCATATCCCACGTGGACATAAAGATCAATTCCTAACAATTTAGGCTGGGTCTAGTGTTAAATCCTTCATATTCTAGTCTCCGAAATGTATGTGTGGGGAATCAGGTGGGACATGTAGTGGTTTCCAGAGGGGGATTTTATCTGTTTTTCTTTTTCTAGAGCAATAGGGCTGAGCTGATATATATATTTTACAATAGTATTGAGTGCCTTAATGTCTTTTTGGCTGCCTTGAGAGTGTACACTCTAAAACAAATAATTTTTAGATATACATAGCTACAAGAGTTGATTCCCCAATCTCATCTCTTTCAGCAGGAGGAAAGTAACAAATCAGCACCAGTCAGCAATAGCAAGAATTTTTATTCCACTGCAGGTCAACTAAATTTACCTAACATTTTGGGAATGAGGGAGTTAAGAGTCTGCATGTTACCCTCACACCAGATGCAGAACAGAATAGAAGCAAGCCCAGTGATTCCAGTACTTTGTATGAGAAATAAAGTTATATTTAAACAATATGTGAGAGAACTCTTCAAACAAAAATGTAATTCTCAAAGAAATAGCATGCAATTTTGTTCTGCTCATAATGTTCTGTGAATATGTTTGATTTTATTTACAAAAAATATTTGAAAGAAAGCTTTTTCTTAATTTTAGTAATTCCTTTTCTACACTGCCTTAGGAAAATTATCAGCTTGTAGTACAGATATGTAGTACTGAATGAATACGGAATTCTTCTCTTTGAAGATAACAGATACTTGGACATTACAGAGCTAATGTTTTTCCATTGCCTCCCAGAAAAGACACTGATTTGGCTAAGAAGTTATGTTACAAAACTTCTGTAATAATTTTGAAGATATAGTTCATCTTAAAAGAAACAGAAGGCAACGGCTGTAAGAAGCAGCAGTTTGTGTTTGTGATCCCCTGAGCATTCAGTAAGTGATTTGTATGATCCTCCTTTATTATGTATGTTTTGTGTAGTGGAATCAAATATTTATCTTATTTAGAATAAACTATTCGTCTTAGAACAAGGACCAAATTCTCTTAAAATTCAAGAGCATGGGGACCCAATTTGCAGATGGTCATTTTCTGTTATAGTGAAGCAAAGTAAACACTAGAGTTTAACTCAAGTTAAGTTTTGCTGGTTTTTGGTTTTTTTAGTACTGCAAAACACCTAAGGATTCTCTCATTCAGTGGTAGAAAAGAAGAAGGGGATGAAATTTTATCATTTTAGGTAAGGAACACCTCTCACCTGCAAGGAACTGAAATGCTAAAATATATTTAATTCATATAACTTTCAAAAATTATGTATTAAAATTTTAATTTATTTGAGATGCTATATTATTCAATTATTTCTTTTTTTCTTGTAAGGAAAGCACAACAGGAAGCAGAAAGTACTATAAGTAGAAGAGAGTAAATTGAGAACTAATAAGGGGAATGTAAAGGCCGATACATTTGTTTTAGAGACAGCAGAAAGAAAATCTGAAAAGCTTTATAGTCTAAATATTTGCTGTCTTATAGAACTGAAAAAGATTTATTAAAGACTCAATATTGAAACTTTATGTATGAAAAATTCTCATTTATTAAAATTATAAGCAGTCTATATACAAAGAAATTAGTAAGTGAGGAAAAAAAAGAAATTATGGAGAATAATCAAGATATATGTATTTATTCTTGGCAGGAAAAATTAGGTCAAAGATGATTCAACAAGTCTCTAAACCATCACAAAACTGTGTTGAGTCAGAGCCACTGATAGGATGGCGAAGCCTCTGCACAAATTAAGTTCCCCCTCTTTAAAAAGTATCCCTAAAAGGAATGTTCCATCGCTACCTATATTTTTGTGAATAAAAGGTGAAAAGTCTTGCCCCCTCCAGGAATCATATGGTTCTTCATAAACAAAAAAGTTTAAAATTTCTTAAAAAGTGTGTACATTTCAGAATATGTTCTTTAATTGTTACTCAGAAGTGAGAGATTCTCATCTGGGAAGACACACACACACAGACACACACACACACTGCCTCTTTCAAAAACCTTTTTTGTCATGTGTCTCAGCTCATTAAAATTTTCAACCAGCAAGTTAACTCCACAATTTAACAATAATGCATTCACTCTCTCAGTTTGACTTTTTGTTGGGGGAAAAAAAAATCTGCTTCATTGCTAATAATTCCTTGTTATTTTTATAAACATTTTCTCCAGAGGGTTAATTAGTGTCTGCTGAAATTCCTAATAGGAGAGGCAAAGTGAGTGATTTATAGCACCATAGGGGAAAATGTTCACATTTTACATCAATACAGAATAGCGGCCCCAAATAAAGCTGACCCTGTGAATGGATAGGAGCAACCATATTAAGCTGTCTGAATACAGGAATTTTATCTTTGAAGAAAAAAATTGTTTGATTTATGAACATTTTTCTTCTGTTCTGTTGCCAGTGGACAAATGTCTACACTATTATGCTTTGATATTTTTCAAGTATTTGAAATCCTAGACATAGGGTCTGCAGACTGATCCACTGCTTTGTATTTCTGGCAATGATATAAGTTTTTTACTTCAACAGAGAACTCTCTAGGTGTACCAAATCTGAGACTGCAAGTATCCAGAAAGCCTCAAATATACACACTTAATAAAATATATTGTTAAATATGTTTCCAGAGTGGAAAGATTTGAATAAATATTGGCATCTCTACTCAAACACATCTCAAAGGACCCACCAGGCAATTAATGCTCTACCTTGATTTTACTTACCTGTGGCGTCCTGTGTATACCAAAATCGGGAAGATTATAAAATTAACATGGTCTCCAGTTTGAGCTCTATGAAGATAACAACCAGATTTATTTTTTACTGTCTGCAGACAGCACCCTCATGCAGCTCTGTGGGCTCTTCAGCTGGTTTAATACCTATATGAAAAGGATCTGTCTGAAACCTAATCCAAGTAAGATGGAAGGAGTTGTGGTGTACCCAGAAAATTTTTTGAAGGCTACAACGCAGTGTTGTGCTCATGAGGGAAAGACAAACTGATTTTCACTAGAAAATTAAGGAAGAGTGTAATAGGGGAAAAAAAAAATCTATTATATAAATGCCTGTAGCTTGCCGGGTTGTTGATAGTCCCAGCAAGAGTGGGAACCCACCCACTGGGCTTTTTGGAGGGGGTTCCCCTGCTGAGTTCTTTTCCAAGGATGAAGGATGAGCAAGACTCTCAATTTCTCGGTCTTCAGGCTTTTGTTTATTTTTAGCTTAAGTACAGCACACTGTCTGCACACCAGACTTAGCATGTGAGAAGCAAGGCACAAAATGGACCCCAAACACCCAAAATCAAGGCCTTTTAAAGCTGTTTAACCCAATTACTTTCTAACACATACTTGGTTTTTACTTTCCTACCAATAACTTCTACTAATCTATACACGTAACTTCCACATTACTGCTTTCTCTAACCAATGACTTTCTGTCACCAGTACTACAGAAAATGGAGCTGAGGAGGGACAAGAAGGAAGAAGGGACAACACCCAAAATCCTCCATCTTGTCTCCTATCCACTCTCATATGAAAATCCTAAAACCCTAAATTCTTCACCCTGTGATAAACTACCACTATCATATACTACTATCTAATTCACCCCTGTGTGCTCTAACTCATCCCAAAGCCTTGGCAACTTTTTCCAGGGACAAAGGTTAAAAGCAGTGTTTTGCTGAGGGTCAGGGGTTCCTAAAACAGGCAGAGAGACATTCTCTGTGCCCTGGATTCCAGCAATAGCTAAATGATCAGACACTTGAGAGAGATACACCTTCATATTCCATTTTTGTTTAGCCTAAATTTAAACATGACCCTGTGTGGGTCTCTCACAGCTCAGACAAGTTATGTAGCAATGCGGTTTTCTGTCATTTAGAATAAGGAGTGTCCTAAGGCTTCCTTTGCTACAACTAGCTGTCATCCAGAACCTGAGAGAACACTTCTGATCTACCAGGACTAGTAATGTTTAAAGGAAGCTTTCTTTCTATGTGTGCTGGCTGTGGCGGTCTGTGTTTAAACTGTTGCCCTCACCTGTGGTCTCCACTCCTAGCTATGCACAAAAATTTGCTTAAAAGAAAGAGTTGTTCTCAGATAGGCCTGAACTAAAAGCAAGAATGTGAACCCTGAAACAGGTTTAAACAATCAGTCATTCATCGATTTCCACGGCATACCATGAGGTGGATTTTCAATGAGTGTTTTCTTCTGTATTTCTCCTCTATCACACAGGTAAGGAAAGGTAAAAATATAACTGATATAACTATGAACATAAAGGTAAGAAAACATTTGCAATACCAACCACAGAAGTAATGTTATAATTTGTTGTTTCATGAATGCTTAATGTATTTTTCAATTAATATTTGATGTCCTTAATATGTAGTTGTTTTGTTTTTGATATCTAGATCTGCTTTCTTCTCCACGAAGAATAAAAAAATAAGAGCTTGTGGACAAATTTAATGCAAGATCTCTCAGAAGAATAGCTTTTGAATAGATCAAATTTTAGCATTTTCAGACAATTCATGTATCAAATTTGAGGTGTATTCTTCCATTTTGTTATACTTCAGAATTTCCATTGATGTGAATATTAGCCTTAGAAGTTTTACAAGAAGTTAATATAAATGTTTTCTTAGCTTAAAAAGAAAGTATAAACCACAGTAATCACCATTTACTTAATTCAGCTTTCTTCTAGAAGTGTTTACATCAGACTTAGGCCAGAAGAACCCAAAAAGTTACATGTGGTGATTATGTCTACAAGATTTGTACAAGGCACATAATTATTATAGAGAAAGATGTAGTTGAATGCAAATTAGACTTATTTTTGATTGTTCTAGTTTTATTTATTTCATGAGTACAGTAATTCTTAGCCTGAGCTCTTTTCCATCTGTTTCCTCTAGAGATATTTTCCTTACTTCATATCTAACTTTATCAAGGTTGGTAGAGCTGCAGTAAATAAGCCATCAAAATTAATATAAAAAAATTTGCCCTTTGCTCTTTAAATGAGGACTTACACCCATTCAGTTTATTTTTCCTTAACAGAATCTGAATTGTCCCGACAAAACAAATTTTTAGGTATGGTTTGCTTTGGCAGATGACCAAACATGAAGGAAAAGGTTTGTCCGCATACAGACAATTTGCTCCAGTGTATCTTCTCAAAGGACTCTACACTCAAGTGTTTTCAAAGATTAATTTGCATGCATGTATATGTACATGAGGATAAATATATACTTTCCCACTGTTTAGAAGATATTTAAGTAATTTTTCCAGTAGTTTCTGTAAGTTAATTTTCTAAAATTGTTATTAGCGTCTCTAATTTTCACAGGTGATATCTGGCAAACCTTCTGCACTCCAAATGTTTCAATGTAAAAATTTCTCCTTCAAATGCTTTTAAAAAGAGTAATTAAGAATGACAGTTCTAAAGTTACATTTTTTTAGTGAATATTTTAGTGGCTATTATACCTCTAAAATAATATATAGGTATTCAAGCTTGCTAATCTTTTCAAGTTTGTATACAATATGAAGGAAACAAAATCTCTAGGTTGGCTGTGTATGTGTTTATAATCATGTTGCATTTCAGATATTTCAGTTATTGTTTAGAATTCTGCATGCTTTACTATCATGATACAGGACTATGTTCCCAAAGGACGTAAATCAAATGTTTTGATCTTACCAGCTTCTTAGTGGTGAAAGGCTTCCAAGATCTAGATCCTGAAAGGTATCTAAGTGCCCAGCTCTCATGATTTATTCATATGTTAGGCATTTGAACACCATTAAGGCCATGGATTTCAGAGAGTAATTAGTTTCATTCAAAAATATGTGTCTGAGATACTGAAGGTGACTCAGCATCAGATGTTGGATTCTCCATTGACTGTAAATAAAATGCAAACACCTAGAAAGATCAAATGTTTAATTATAGATTGCCAATATAAAGCAAACTTCCTTCACTTCATATTTCACATAAAGAGTTAGATGAAATGAGTTACTTGAAAAGAAAGAGTTTGTCTTAGGTTTTTCGCCAAGACTAGCACAAAAATACCCAACCCTCTCAAACCTGTAGAAGTTCTTACTGCTCTTTTGGTTTTTTCTACCTGCTCTTTTGTGGTTTTTTTTTTTTTCCTCCTTCTGAAATATGGTATTGCAGAGTGTTACCACCATTTCTGATGGGCCCAGCCTTGGTCAGTGGCACCTCTGTCTTGGAGCCACCTGACATTGGCTCTGCTGGACATGGAGGAAGCTTCTGGCACCTTCTCACAGAAGCCACCTGCTGTCTTCTTTTTCTGGTACAAACCAAATTCACAGTGCCTAAGGTTTATTCTTTTAAAAAGATCATCTTAAAGCCTGGATGATCTGAATTTCTTCACAATACTGTGGCCATAAGGAGTGTTCACTCTGTTTTAGTGATATTGCCTATTAGAAAAAAAATGTTAAGCCTTGTCTTCTTTTTCTGGAGTGTACGCCTAGAATCCATAGGTCAGAATAATTAAAATGATAAAATTTTAAAAATAAATATATCTCATTTTTAGTTTTTTGTGCATAAATAAATTGTGAGTGGGAAAGGTCAGTGTCATTAATTACGAATGAAAATGAAAGCTTCAGTATTTCTCATCAGTCGCTTTACAGCAGTAATTAAATATATGAATACAAACATTGGGGTCCACAATCAATTGCAAATAAGGAATTGGACACTGTTTCCCATATATCAACCCTTAGTCAGAGCAATGTTGAGTGTCAAAAATCTCTAGGTCTGAAGCACTTGGCAACTTGTAGATTAGGTCAAAGATGTAATAGACTGGAAGGCAAAATTATGGCTACAGAAAAGTAATCAGGAAGTAAACGTTCATGGAATACCTGCTTTCTTTTATCATCTCTTCAACAGCTTTTTCTATTCAAGCAACAAACCTAGAAATTCAGTTCCACACAGTTTATTAAATCTGATATTGTACAAGCATGGATTGATGAGTTGTGCTTAAGAATAATTTTATTCTTAACTGAAACTGTTCTGTGGTCTTTCTGCTTCCTCAACTAAATTACAGTAAAATCATTAGATTATGGAGATTAGTAACATGTAGGCAAAAATAAAAGCAGAAGCAGGTAGTAATAACCAAACCTCTTCAGTAGATCTTCACATCTTCAATAGATTCTCCTTTTTTTACATGCCTTTGATAAAGGAATGTTCAGAAACATAGCAATTTATCCAAGGGGAACATAATAGATGCTGTCAAAGGTTTTATTTAGACATGTCAGGCTCACCAAATTTTGCACACCTCACGTACACATTGGGGGACTAATTGTACCAATGTAAATTCAGGACAGAAGAAAGGGGTGCTATGTTGGACTACAGTCAGGAAAACAAATCAACTTCTTATCTACTGAATGAAAAATTTAGGACTTTACATCTTCTCTGAGATAAAGAATGGTATGTATGGGGAATTTACTGACTCTAGAGAAAGTGATAAATATTCATTGAAAATAATCTATGAGGATAAGGAAACGCCTTTTTGGCAAGTAAAATGCAATTTCAATATTTCATGGGGGATTATTTCAGTTACATGTTCTGAATTAATTAAAAAAAGACCTTAGAAGTGATCAAAAAACGAACACTGTTGTGAATAGACATAGCAAGAAAATGAGATTTCAATTTTGTTTTGGAACTTATTTTTATATGTGTCGGAATGGAACACAGAGTAATTGAGAAAATCATAAACATTATTAGCAATACATGTTCAGGATCCTGATATTTGCTCAGATAACACCTGAACCTCTACTATTTTGTCTTTTGTCTTTATATATTTTGATAATTAATTTTGTTCTGGAGAAATTTTCTCTGTGAATGAGTATGTCCACTTAGAAAAGTAGTTCACTTAAATAATCCTCAAAGCAGCATCATTTGTGAAACACAGATATCTCTCATTACATCTGCCTGTCTACTTCTAAGGTAATTTATTCTTACTTTGGAAATTGGTAACAGGGTAACCTATGGAACTTTAAGTCCTGGTGTGTGTTCCAGTCAGTAAGAGTAGTCACATGCTTCTGGATATTTGCAGAGACTGTCATGCTAACTTTTTAGAAAATTGAAGTTGCTGTTAAAATGAGTCTGAAAGCTAACTGACCATGGCAGATAAAGGAGGAATAACTGGTCTGTAGCCAGTGATATTTGTTTTGAAAACAATCTGCTTAAGAGCTACAATGTCAAGTTTTCAAAACACACAGATCCAGAGTCTCCTTGCCTTTTTCCCTATGGTAGCATCTTTGTTCTTTGTCTTCTCCAGTATGACCATGCCTGGATCCTTCACCCTTAAGGGGATTTCCAGCCCCAACTGGCTTTTCATCAGCCTCACTGGAATAACAGCAGTGACTCAGGGAAATGCCTTCAAACCCCAGGAAGTGTTTTCTCTAGGAAGCAATGTCTCCTCTCGGTGCTTATCATTCTGCATGAGGCTGTGCTCTGTCAGAAATACTTAATTTTTCCATCAATGGGTTATGTTACTAATCACTGTAAGTGTAGAAAGTTGTCAATTTATTTCTAAACACAGGAAAGGGCTTGTGGCTGCCCAGCCTTCTCTCATCTCCCCCTCCTCAGCTCTTGCATTCAGTTGCAGAACTGATACAACACTGGGGACAATGCTACAGGACTGTGAGCTATCCTCCCTCTGAATATAGCTATTTGCTGGCTTGCTTTATTTACTTTAAATGGATTCTTTGCATTATTTACCTTCAAAAGATGTCCCTGAACATCTCACCCTTCTCAAAAAACAAAACAAACCAACTAAAAATACAATGCAAAAACCAAACCAAAAGCAACAAGAAACACATATATACATAATAAACAGCTAGTACAGGTTTCTAAGCTCTTTTTTTTCCAACTAGCTTAATTTGGCAACTTTGGCTAATTTGGCTAATGTTTTATGAAAATAGTGTGCATATTTTCCTGGCAAACTCTTATAAGTAGATTTAAAGTTAAAAAGAGGAGTGACTTGCTTCAACTGTATTTGACTATAACCTAATGCAACTGCTCATGAGAGAGATTTACCATTCCTGTAACTCTAAAGACAGCACTGCTGATATTGCAAGAATAAGAAATTCTCATTTCATCAAGGCACCAATTTTACTCACTAAGTAAGAAGAAATTGCTGCCAGATCTATGAGGATGAGGTACCAAGATTATCTCATCTGTTAAAAAAAAATAAAGTTAACAGAGCTGATTCTATCTTCTAGTAGATGCAAGACATTCTATATAATATCTCTTGAAAAAATTAGTCCTAGCTTCCCTCTAGCAGAATTTAAAAAATCCAAAACTACATGCCCACTGTGCTTCTGTATTTACAAGTTGATGGATTCTGTGACCTCCTCAGTTTATATCTTCTTTTCCTGTTTCATTTATACTCTCTTAGAAAAGAATAAAAACAATAAAAAGGAAATCTGAAATTCTTGTGTTGGCTGGTGATTACTGGAAATCTTTCTAGTTTCACTTCTCAGTCTTTTTTCTTTGTGAATATTCTTCAAGAAAGTGAAATCTAATAAGTTTTTATTGACACTAGGTAAGTTAACCAGTTGAGGCTTATACAACAGTAAATTTGTAGATGTTCAAGCAGTTTGTAAAATGCTTATTAGTTCTGATGCTGGGTGCATATACAATAAACTAGCACAGCTGGGATCTTTAGAAACGAGATGAAGAAAAGTCAAGTGAAGGACTGAATGAAAGATAATTGGATTTATGCATCAGTGCCTGGAGAGAGAGAGAGAGACAGAGGGAGAGAAACTTTTGTTCATGGCCATGAGCCAGGAGCTTTTTACTAACATACATGTATATTTTTGCAGCAAAAGAAAAAAGCATGGAGATAATTCAAAACACCTAAAAACTTTTAATTTATTACAAATGAGAAGAAAGCTATGTTCTAGAAAGACCTGGATCCTTCTCCTTGCAGGTCTGGAGACTGAATATACTGAAGAGGGTAATACAATTGCTCATCATAAAAAAACCTCTTTTTTATGGGTCAGGAGAAAAGGATGAGAGTAACTTAGGTGTAGTGCATTGTGCATGACCACAGGAAGGAACTGAGTAGATGAAAAAGCTCAGCAATGCCTGAGAGAGCATCTAAGGATGGCTCTTGAATAACAATGGAGATTTTCCACTTACATTGTGGGCACTGAGCCTTATGCTCAGGTGTTGCCTCCTCTATTTAAAAAGAAATACGTGGCACTCCAGAAAACAAGTGGACCAAAGGAAAAGAGCAACCGTCCATTCTTCGGTCCTGAAGGGAAGTATGAAAGGCAACTGTTCCTTGATAAGCTGAAAAACTAACTTCCCCATCAAAAGAGGTTGGCCGCTTGTTTGGAACAGTCTTTCATTTGTGCAATCCTTGAAATGTGTCCAAATACTGTCTGTGGAGTGCAAGTTAGAAAGATTGACATGGAGTTTGGTAGCCTATTACTATTAATAATCACTTAGTAAAGCTCAAGCCCTACTCTAGCCCTTTATAGGTAACAGCACAGATGTAAGAGAAACAATTCCTGGGAGCTGTTCTGCAAGTTTATTTTATCTGGAAAGCAACTTGGCATTACCCTGACAATATAAAACTACAGAGAAGTAAAAGGCAGAGCATGGTAGACTAAGAGAGATCTTAATTCTTCATTATTAGCTAGGAGTCAGTTTTCTCTCTGATGCTCTCTTTGATCTCAATGGACAGCATGTGTTGTAGAAGGATTTGTATCTAAAATCACTGCCAAGGATCATGCCATAAAAGACAAATGGTTCACACCACTGTCAAATGGGTGCTCTGTGCAACACTGACAGCTGTAAGCAACCCACTGACCATAGCAGAAAGGCTACTAAAATGGTGGGCAAAAAAGTAATTATACAAGAGACACTTCAGACTCATAGGAATACAAATATTGCACCCTGAGGACCCTGAGCAATGGTGACTAATATATCTTGCTTTGTCTGAAATGGGTAGGAATAGGGCCCTAGGATATGCAGCTGCTTGTGAATCTTTCCTGATGTCACAAGGAAGGGAGAAAAGTCACATGACTGTGCCACAGCCTTGTCTTCATCTTGGGATAGTGTGGTCCCATCACACTCATCATCTGCAGTGTCTAGCCAAAACCCACCTCTGTCTAATGTGAACAGATAAAGTAAGGCAGGCAAGCAACTGCAAGAGTAGGGACAAACCTTCAGGGAATTTCTTGTTGCTGTTATCTGGCAAAGACATCTATACTTAATGCTACATTAATAGTGATGAGGTTTTTTGTGAAAATAGCCCAGAAGGCACTGGGAGTGCTTGAAGGCATCCTTTTATAACTTAAATGTTCCCATCAAAACTGCTGTTACAATTGTCAACTGTAATGAATGAGATTATTGACTGAAGATGTCTCTGTCCTAGTTAGATTAAAAGAAAATGGACACTAGTGGAGGTAAGCATAAAAAACTGTGACATTAACCTTCACAGAGTTTTCTGATATATTATATTTATAGAAGTATATATATATATTTTGATATATATGTATGTAGATATAAATATAAACATGCAGACATGACTGTGCATATACACAGCTCTCAAAAAAGTTTGGTTTGCTTCAAGGTGTAGATGAAAATTGGAGTTGTTTTTTATTTGATAAGCTGATTCATCCTAATGGGTAGTGCAGGGCTTTATTTGCCTTTCTCTGCATAGTGGATGTAGTAAATGTCACGTAGTTGTTACCTAATATAACATTGAGCTAGTCAGGGGGGAAGACACTCATTGGAGAGAAAGAGAGATCACAGAGCTCCTTTTAGAAGTCTGCCTTCCTTTGCAATTCTCCTTTCATCTCACCTCTTTTGTGTTTTTCCTCCATCCCGCCTCTGCAATGTTTGAGGATGAAAGAATATTCTGTGTAATGCTTGGCAATCATTTTTTTCTGAGGTAACTTCGTCATGTACCAAACAAAACCCCAGAACTTTAGGGTAGGTGGTGGGTCAGGTTTCCCAATTGCCAGTAAACATTTTGATACACACATAATTACTCAAGAGAGGTGGATATTTCATTATATGTATGCTATAAGTACCTGGCTCTCTTGGGTAATCATGTTTATAGAAGCTCTCAGATGCCTTTTATGTGTCTCAGAGGCTTTTTATAAGAAAGAAAATGAAGCTTTCATAAAAATTAATTTTTCCCAAATGCATTGTTAGACGTGAAGGTGCCAGTTGGTAGAATTTGGATCTGAGATAGTCTTATGAGTTTGAATGATGATTGTTTGGGGAACTGAAATCTACAGATACAGCAGTAACCTCCTAGTTTACTTCTATTTCTAATTGTTTGTTTGGATTTTATTTCTTTCAATAAATATGGTAATAAGATTTAAGGATTGAAGACCACATGCAATTGAAAAAGTCATAAAGGGAGTATTTTAAAAGGCTACAATAAAGAAGTGGCATCAAATATTCACTGGAGAAATACAGAAAATCCTCATGAAGTATAGACTTGAATCATAGTATGATATTTCTGTGCTTTGGAATATGTGTTTTCTGAGAAATGGCAGGTGAATATTCACAAACTATTTGACAGTATTTTGCTGTCTGATATAAGGTATCAGATATTACTAACTGAAGACACCTGCTATCAGCTGATTCTATAAAAAGCTGAAGAATTCTGTGATAGTTTCACTGAGACAGTGAAAAGTGTATCATAATTTTGTCAGTCATATTCTTTAAGGAATCATTAAAATAATCTAATCTAAACTTCTGCATGATACAAATCATAGAACGTCCTAGAGTAGTAACAAGGAATCACTGCTTATCTTGGGTCCAAAAACCTTATCAACCTATATAGTGCATAGAACATTTTGGCTTTATAGTAACCTTGATGTAGTGATTATATGATTGAATTAAGATAAGGTTACAACAGATATGACATTTTGATCATGAACCACTTCTTTTTAGTAGCTTACACTGGAAATTAAGTTGTTCATCCTTCATCTCAGATTCACATTTCATGATTTTTCCTTAAAGTGAAAGTGAGAAATCTGTAGTTTTTGGGGTTGGTAGGTTTGTTGTTGATGTTTGGGTTTGTTTTGTTTTGTTTTGATTTTTTTTTACAATAAGGATAGAAGATATTTCATAGTAATTTTTTAGTTACAGTAACTGAAAAACTTTATAAATTCTAATTCAGATGGGCTTCTCTATTTGATAAAAATTTAATTCCTTTTCTTTAAAAAATAGTACTAGAAAGAAAGGCTTAATTATAGTTGTTGATGCTTAATAGTTAATGCCAGTTTATGCAGTGTAGAGTACAGATTCTTGAATGGTTTAGATGCTGCAGTTTTCAAACTGTACATACCAGGTAGTTAAACACTGACCTCAGTTCAGTGATGGACACTGTAGGACATAACTGCAAACAGACAAGAGGAAGAATAAGAATTCTTTCAAAAAGTCCCTAGAAAATAAGGTTCTATTATTTGTTTCACAGTTTGATTACAAATGTATTGTGTCTAGTTCTGAGATTTGCTGCAGCTTTGCAAAGACCTTAATTGTTACAAGAAGGTGAGACTTATGAAAAAAAATAGAGATGTATTTTACATTTATACATTCCACACCATGATTACAATGCATAGCACAAATACATTCCTTTTTTTTTAGGTCACTAAAAATTTACCACAAACCCATAGAAACATACAAGTGTTACTGCTATATGACAGTGATTCTAAATTGTCAATGGAAGCTGAAATCAAGAGCACATAATGCATCGAACAGTATTATTGTGAGCAAGGTGATTATTTATCAGTTATTCAAAATTTCTGCTTAACCATCAAACTCTTTTCCTCATCACTCTACTATAAGGACTTTTTTGCTGGTAAAACAATGTATTTGTATATATCTGCTGTCTATTTTATTTATTTTAAGCATAACTATGCTGAGAAGAATATCTACCCTGAATCCTCAGTCTTGTATGAAATAGAAATTAATAAATTCAAGACAGTGACAAGAAAAGCACTGGTACTCCCATTTCTGGGACTCTTTCTAATGCCTTACATGAATATTTCAATCACCTAAAATATCACACTGTAAATAGGATCCTAGATCAATGTCCTTTGGAAGGCTGCAGCAAGCCCTTTCTGCAAAGTTATAATTTTGTACATGTATTCAAAGATCCCTGTGCCATAGGAACTTGTCTTTTGTGATAGTATTTGCCAAGTTCCTATGAGTATAGATTTTATGTCAGTTGAGAGTAGCAGTAATACTACAG
This sequence comes from Dicaeum eximium, assembly GCA_013396995.1. Taxonomy (NCBI): domain Eukaryota; kingdom Metazoa; phylum Chordata; class Aves; order Passeriformes; family Dicaeidae; genus Dicaeum; species Dicaeum eximium. The sequence continues at coordinate 910,671 of VWZP01006417.1, forward strand.
CAATGTAATAAAACTATTTCATGGTGAAAGAACCTATAGGAAAGGAAAAAGAGCCTCTACGGTGCCCGTTTCCCATATGATTCTAAGATTTACTTTAAGACTTTTTTTCATATAACTTAATTATGGCTCAAAGGGCATATAGAAACAGTTATTTTCCCTGTTGCCATGACTAAAGGAAGACAGGAGATGCTTGAAAGTGGTCTTGCACTTAAAAGTAGAAGACCCACAATAGGAAAGCCATATGTTAGACTGTTAACAAGTAGATTGAAAGCAACAGATTTAAGAGAAAAAAGGTCATTATCAGTGTCACTGGGTGCAACATAAGCTATTAGCATTTTTCTGTATCTCTTTACAAAATCTACAAATCTATGCACTTCTTCTACTGCCTGCATTCTTAAATTATTTTCAAGAGAAAAAGAAAATATAAAGATGGATAATGTGTAGCAGTTAATTCACTGTTAGTCAAGCCAACAAGAAAAAAATGATAAATGTAAATGTGCAGTTCACATTTGTTGTAAAATGATACTTATTTGCTTATGTATTACACCCATAAATTTCAGAACTTCCCTTCCAGATAAAGTTCTCATGCTACTTTGATTGGAAACAATGCTATAATCCCTATAGAAAAGGCACTCAAGCTGTTGTCTCATTGAAGATTTCTCTTTGTATTTTTTTTCCTTGTTGTTTCTCTTAATCTAAATTAATCCAGTGCTGTGTGCTTTACTTGATGGATCAGGGAATGAAACAATTTGTTTCAAAAATAAGATAATATTGAAGCGAATTTTAGCTTCAAATTCCCAGAGCAAAAACATAATAAACAGAAGACATCAAAACATCTTGATGTTCATTGGCAAGGGACAGTAAAAAGCCAGTTCTTTTTTCTCATCTATATAGAAGCTTTCTCCCCAAAACAGTGAATGTAGTATTTTCTGACACCCTATGCGAAGACTTTCTTTCCAAGTACAAAACAAGACTAACACTGTTTTCTTTTTTTTTTATTTTTGCCTTCAAGTTATATTTCTTTCCCTAGGAATTCTATTTTCCTAGGAAGTGTAGGTGAATATATTGTAAAATTATCCCATTCCATCATTTGCATACTATCCTGAAATACCCTGTAAGGAACCTTGCCACAGATCTGTATAGGTTTGGATCTCTCACTGGCTCTATGATCACACCCATTGCCTGGACTACAGTGCTGGATTTTCTTGAGCTGGGCTACCTTCTTCAAGGCATGAGTCGTAAAACTGATGACTGCTGAGAGTCTGAATTCTGTCTTTTTACATGGTCTGGTAAATAGTAGACTTGGAGTCTCCATATTTAAAAAAAAGTGTAAATTTAACTTGCAGTAGGGTTCAGAGTTGCTGTCAACAGCTCGTTTGTAAGAGAAGCCAATAAATGAATAGTCTTTAATTAATGAATCTTAGTAAAGTTTGGGTTTTTCCCTGCAATTCTATTACATAAATCTTTAGCACATGACTTTAGTGTACAGGTTAATATAAAATACAGCCTCTCGTCAGGCACAGTTATACCCTTGCTAAAATACAGTGACAGAACTATATACACCATTCTAAGTAATGTTCAATTTATAGCTTACATGGATACGGTATCAACTACTTTGATTTATACTGTGTGCCCTCTAGCAATACAATCCAATGTTCTTGACTTTTTTTATTGCACCAACAGTACTCAGTGCATTAAGCTTCTTCAGATGTTCTTATACCAAGTTCAAAACTTAAAGATATTTTATGATGGCTACTCAGTCATCTCCTGTCTGCTCTTACATTAAAATTCTTCAAAGTCATTCCTGGAAAAGCAGTAATCGATGACCCATTTTTCCTTAGGCCAAATTCCGTTTTCTCAAGTAAACCAATACATTTAATCCTTTGGAATGGGATCTATCCCAAATCAATGTCTGGAAATTTTAAAAGTACAATCACCACATTAAAGTGTGCATTTTTATTCTGCTTTTGCTTCTCCACATGCTACCTGGACTTTTCTCCAGACTGCATTCACAACTTCACACACAGTTTCTTTTCTGATGTTTTCAGAGTACAAAGTCTTATTGCACTGTTTTTTCTCCTTAGTAAATGAATTATGCCCTTCATAAACCAGCTACATGTTTTATCTGGTTTCAAGCAAAAAATGTCCAATCACACTGTTTGTCAGTCTGCTGGTCTATATCCTCTCTTGTCTTTAATACACTGGACAGCAGTCAGATGAACAAAAGCTGCAAAAAAACCCCAGATTATTTCACTGCAAATTTTATGAAAATATGAGCATGCATACAGGGGAGACACGCTTTCAGAGAGATGGAGGTTCAAAAAGGATTTTAGGGAAGTTTGACAGGCCTGTGGTGGGGCACACAAAATCATGATGTATCTAAAAACTGGCTAACATATTCTGATTTTCAGAACTCTGTGTGCCTTATACACATTAATTTCAAGGATATGTAAAATAAATGTATTCTTATAGTTTCTATTGGAGTTATTGATTGTTTCACCTAGAATTTTTAAAAAATAATCTCAGAAAGTGTAACTAGTAGGTCAATATTCAGCAAACATGCTTTTCAAAAAATCTGTCATTGCGTTCTCTAATATTCTACCCTGCCCAGCAGGGATAGCTTGAACAGAGATAACTCAAGACTTTAAGCCAATCCATGACAATTTAAGCATCCAGACTATTTAATTATTTCAAGTGAGATACTCAATAACATATGGGGGTTTTTTGTATCTGTTTTTGACTGAGAAACTATCTTATTCTGATAAATAGGAAAGATACCCCTCTTCAGAAAGCAGAATGTTTAAATATATTCTACCAAGAAATGTTATTATCATTGTTTTCTTTTTGTTTTAACCTGACACATTCTCTAAACAAAAGAAAGAAGACAAAATTAAAATTGAGATTCACAACTGACTTTTTTCCTTACTAAAATCTGATGTAATGCAATTACTCATGCAGTGTGAGTTGAAAGTAGATTTTACACTTGTGCCAGAATAAATGGTTCTACCCATTGAAAACGTAGATTATAGAATGAGGGGTAGAACAGATTTTTTTGTTAATTTAAAGGCAAAATCTAATTTCTGCAGATATGTAGTACATGCCAACATGGTTTAAACAAGCCCAGCTGAACACACAAAGCAATCAAATGCAGTCATGGGGACAATGTCTTACTGACAGCTTAAAACTGACCGTAGAAAGAACAGATGTAGCCTAGATAGATCAGTATTGAAACAAATAGTAAAATGCCATAATTTCCTTTACTGCTACCTAGAACCAGTGCAACAATGTCTTGAAAGAGATTAGACAACTGCAATTTCTCTCCTTTTTATTTTTTCAATATTGATTTCAGCCAAAAAGAAGGCAGAGGAAGAACAATAATCTATGTTTCTATAAAATGTCAAAAGCTGCCTGTAAGTAAATATTGACTCAAGGTAGATGTGTCAGTTTATTGTGAAACACTTTTCCTTTTTAATTGCCATAATTCTATAAATCTTCATCTGACACATTGGTGTGTGTTTTTTAGACCAGATGTTTTGCATTTCAGTGAAAGAAAACATCACAGAATGGGAGTAACCTCAAATGTCATGATGAGTGTTTTAGAAATCCCATTATTTTAAAAATGAAATATCACTGTCTTATGCTGTGTAACTTTAAAGGTGACAATTATTACTACCCTTGAGCTGTAGTAGCACGCAGATCCTCCTTTCCACCTTGATCACTGTTGTCATTTAATTGAATCTGAATATTTTATGAGTAAGAGATAGCAGGAGCATAGCTTTTTGCCCTTAATATGATGCCAGCAGGTGCATAATTCAAAACTAAAGGATCTTTCCATAGCTCCTAGGAAAACAATGTTTACTAAAAACCCCAAATGCACATTGTAAGAGCATGACATAACACAGTAGAAATGAGCAAGGCATCTCCCAAATGAGATTTAAAATGTCACACCAGCAGATGCAGAACTTGTCAGTCCCAGCACAATTTGTAGGATTTGTAGGTAAGAAACTACCTAAAAATGTGAGAATCAATCACATATGAAATTAATCACAAACTTTCTAACCTGCACAGCAGCTTCTTTCTTCTAGTCCTCTACAGCTCAGACTGGATTTAAATAAACAAGCATGAAAATAAACAAAACAATAGGAAGTCATGTCACTTAGTGCCCACATTCTCCTGTTGCATCAGACTTAGAATATGTATTCCCAGTAAATAATTGTTCCTAAGGGTATTTGAATCTACTGGGATTAAAACTTACTTATTCTGGTTTTACATTGTTAGATCAAATATCTACTTCTATCAGTGCAATCCAGAGATGAAATAAAATATTTGACAGAACCATAGTGCTACTAGCAAACTTTAAAATCATTTTTAAAAATTTTCATTTACTTTTCTGCCTTCAGGATAGGGCCTGACTTGTTGCAAGAGATGCAATAGATTTACACATTACATGTGAAAGGAAGAGAAATCCTGCCTTTATTCCACTATGCCCAGCAAGCTTGGTTTCTATCCTGTGTGTGACTTTATGTACACACACATTGATGAGATCAGACACAGCCACAACTCCCAGAATATTTTCTGATTGCATTCAAAATATGTATCGACATTCAGTGTTCATTGACCTTCTTGCTGTCTTCTTCCAAATAATGTTTTAAATAATCTGTGGGAAGTTCTGCTTCCTTGCTGCTTCATTTTAAATCACAAGATATTTCACAAGAAAAATAAAAAATGAAGAAAAAAAGAGGAAAAAAGAAAGCCTTCAATTTTCAGCATCAATAAGAAATTATTCCTTTTGTGATTAAAAAAAAAAAGCTCCTTGTTTTGGGTTGTTGTCCCTGTTCACTTTTCTCAGAAATTATCTGCTAATAGAATTAAAAGCAGATTGTAAAGGCTTATGCAAACATCTTGATGCATGACCCTTGCCAAAGTATTTAAGTGTCTTGGGCCATGTAGATTTTACCTATTCCTAGGACCAGAGCAGAAAGAGAACCACAACAGAATGTTTTTCATCAGATAATTCAGATTTGTCAGAACTTGTGCTTTTCCCACACATTTACACTTCAGGGCAGAATTTCTGGTCCAAACCAGTGTGGGATGCCTGTTTCAGAATAGATCACAGGTTACAATGGTTATGCTTTGTAATTCATGTTTATTCTGGGGCCGGGACACGTTTTTCTGCTGCAATTGTCATGCCCTTTATGAATAGCAGCATGTTTTAGTGAAAGGATGGGCCAACGCTTCTGACTTGATAGGACAGTTGTGGGTCTTGTTCTGAACCTGCCAAGTTCAGTAAAAGAGCAAGAAGCCACTGATCTGTTTACATCAAGAGAATTACGTTTGATAGGCTACATGTAATGCTACTGAGTTAATGAGTTCATTTTTTCTCCTCCCATAACCATTTAAAAACTACTTTTTACTTATTTACAAATGATCCAAATGATCAGTCTCTTCCAGTGAAAAGTGTATTTGCTCTTATCGATGTCAGTGAAATCAATGGCAGGGATGTCTGAGCATTTAATATATATATTCACCAAAAAAACCTGTCTTGACACATAAAAAAATATCTCATTAATTCTGGGCAACCCTGTGCTAACTTATCAAACTTGATGTAAAAAATGCCATGTCTACGAGTATGTTTACAAGTGGGCCTCACATTGTCAGAGGTGCTCATGTTTTCCCACTGGAAACTTGAAGAACAGAATCTTTTACTTTTCAAAACTTGTTATTTTTTCTTAGATAGAATACTGAATTAAGTTCATTTGTATGCCTGACATGAAAAGAAAAAATAGCACATTATCTAGAAAAAGCAACAGTAACATAGCTGCTTTTGCAAAATTGGTATGGGGTAGGAATTATTGAAGGTTTTTTTCTAAAAGCTGAATTTAACAGCAATGTTTTAAGTAGATTGGTACATGGATTTCCAGAGTCCCATGGTACATAATAATGAGGTTTTCTGCAGAAGGATTTTTACTCAAATCTGTGTAAGCTCTGAATGTTTGAATGAAGCAAAGCAGCAGTGGGGAAACACAACAGGAGGCATGTGAAATCTTACCAATAGACCTTGCCTTTGCAGATATGGATTTGAACTACACTTTTTTCACCTGGTGGTGAAGGTAGGCAGCTTTTTGTTTTTCCTGGTCAGCTAAATTAGCTTCTCTCTGCTCATAGTTCCTTCTGTAAACAGAAATGTCACTCTGTTTGCCATTACTTAATTTTAGATACTCTCGTGTGCTTGCTTTCTCAGTATTCTTCCTAGTTTTGTCTTTGTTTTTATCCAGAGCTGCTTCATTAGATTCATTCTGCATCACTCTTCTTGTAATCTCTTCATATCTCTACTGTTGCTATATTTGTTCTTTCAACATGGCAGACTTACCCCACAAAACACAAGCAAATAGACTGTTGCCTTCACCTTTTCAAACACTCTTGCAACTGAAGCACTGAGCAAACTGGCATGTAAAATATAGCTAAAGATACATCAAGGTGACTCTTGCACAGGTTTCTCCTTCTGTTTTGCCAAACAAACATCTGGCCTGAAATTTCCATGTTAAGTGTCTGACTCAGCTGAATTTATGTGATAAGTTTTGCTTTCTCTAAGCCTTGCTCATGCACAAACAACTATAATTAATTAATATGATAACAACACTTTAAAATCTTTAAGTCCAGTGCATGGGAAGTTTGAGTCCTGGGAAGGCATTTGGGCAAGAAGCTGGGGTTGTCCCTCAGAAGTTTTCCTCATTTCTTAGCATCTCTACATGGACAGCTGCCTCTGGGTCCCTGTTTTGCAGGGATGTTTGGGTTGATACATGTCATGGTAGATTTTGGGCAGCAGATGTTGTTAGCACTAGGAGGGCACATTGTACTGATGCTGGATAAACATAAATTACTCTGGATAATTTAGTCCATTCTCACCGTGTTTCTTCCATCTTATCCAGCTTTGCTTTTGAAGGCCACACTTCCTTTGTGACCCTCAAACAGAAAGGCTGAAGAGGTACAAACTGATTTGCACAGAAGTAATATTTGATTGCCTTTGATATGCCTGTCCTGGCACAAACCATGTTTCCAGTTGACTTGAATTCTGAGAACTGTCTGTCAGAGAATGTATCTTTGAACAGGGCTGGACCTGGAACTGCTGCTTCCCAGTGCCATGTAACCACACCGGCTCACCTCTGTTTTCTACCAGCTTTATAAAGCTGGGGTTTAGTTCATAACTTCAAGAAGAAAATCCAGCTCTATCTTTCCTGTTCTTTTGCATTTTATTTTCTTTTCATATTTTTATAAAAGGCTGTTTAGTGATGTGAGCAGATGCACAGTTTAAAGGCAAAAGTAATACTTATTCACTTTTTTAACACTCATTTTACCAGACTTTACTTATCTGCATTTAAAATCCAACCTGTAAAACTATTACCATAAAGGCTACCCATAAAATATTTACAAGAAAATTATTGAAGAATCATTTTTTGACTTGGGATTCCATTCTCCTTGCCTTTCTGATTTCCAAGTAAAATTGTAGTTTTGAGTTCAGACAAGGTGGTAACACAACGAGGTATAATGGACACTCGAACCTTTTTCATACCTCAGAGAAGAGATTACTTGTTTCTATTTGCCAAATATTCATCTTGTTTCTTTGATAAATTATTAGAGGAATAATATGAGTAAGGACAACTTCTAGCAAGCAAGTGTAAAGAATCATTATCAGAAAATAATTACATATCTGTGAATAAAGCACTTGATTAGTTGACATTTTTTCCTTGTCTCTCCCATGGCTTTAAACTGAAAGAAAGTAGGGCTTGATTAGGCATTAAGATGAAGTTCTCTGCTGTGAGGGTAGTGAGGCACTGGAATGGGTTGCCCAGAGAAGTTGTGGATGTCCCATCCTTAAAAGTGTTCAAGGCCAGGTTGGATGGGGCTGGAACAGGAACAAATTGTTTTAGTGGAAGGTGTGCCTGGTCATGGCAGGGAAGTTGGAACTAGATGAACCCTAAGGTCCCCTCCAACCTAAGGCATTCTACAATTCTATGATTTTATGATTCTTCTATGTATTCTCCAGATTTGCCACTATTTTCTTTGCTGTGGCCTTCCAGAAAAGACATAAAATATGGGTGGCCTCTAATGTTCACTAAGAGTTTTACTACTGACAAAATCCAGTCTGTATTAGCAAGGTTCTAATTTATAAGAAAATATAAAGTATCAAAGGTGAAAAGACAATTTGAACAAATTTGGTTTTATGGCTTTCACATTTAGCAATTTTATGGTTTCAAATTAGCAAAATAAATTCTTCTAGCCTTTCAAATTATATAAAACTGATTTAGCATTTTCTCTTAAATTTGAAAGACCAAACATTAGCAGATTAATTGGATTAGCTACCAGAAATGAGCAGTAATACAGCCAAAATTTTTTCAGATTGCTTTATTTAATTTTAGCATGCTTTGTAGCTTGTTAGGTCTAAAACTGCACATGAACTATAAATATTTATTAAAATAAATTAGTGAATTCTATTTATGATAACTGAGATACCATTAAAATTGCATGAAAACACATTTTTCGTACTTACTAGTTATACCTTAGTTTTAAAGATGCCATTCTGCATTAAAAAAAAAAAAAAAGGCTGCTGTGCCTCAGTTATAGGGTTTTTTTAAGATGAAGAGTGTTCATGGATGCTCCTGAATGGGTTTGTGATCATTAGATGACTGAGATTTCAGTAGCTGGAGGATTTTTTCAAGCAAACAAAAAGAACTGTGCTGGAGTATGAAACATTTTTCAGGCATGGAGACAATTTTTAGTGACTAATTATAGTTAGATCTAGAAAGGAAAAAACAACAGTGTAAAAACATCCATGTGTAAAGTTTATTTGGCGCTGAGGTTCAATTTGAAAGTGTCTGCTGAATGATCATAAACTTATTAATTCCTCAAAAAATATAGACAGTGTCTTGATTATAGATAAGATAAAAGGTGCGTTTTGTAAGGATACTTTGTGTGTAGGTTTCTTATCAAGGATGAGAACCAAAGTTGATCTGGGATGCTATAAGGAGCCATTAACTAATGGCTCTCAGAAGAGAAAGGCTTGATTTTAAAAACATCATGTTGTAAGTGTAGCCCTCCCAAGAAGAGTTTTGTTGTTTTTCTCTTCAGGTTTTTAAAATTAGATTTGATAAGGCAGGAGAACAAAATAAGTTCTGTGGTGTGCTGGTTTTGGCTGGGTTAGAGTTACTTCTCTTCAGAGCAACTGATATAGGGCTGAGTTTTGGATTTGTCCTCAACATAGGGCTGAAAGTATAGAGATGTTTTTGTTATTGCTGTGCAGAGCTTACACAGAGCCAAGGCCTTCCTGAACTAAACTGACCAAAAGGATATTCCATACCCTAAGGCATAAATATCAATATATAAATTTGGGGGAAGGAGGTATGTTTGCAGTGATGGTGTTTCTCTTCCCCAGTAACCATTTGCACATGATGGAACCTGGCGTTCCTGGGGATGGCCAAACACCTGCCTGCTCATGGGAAGTGGTGAATGAATTCCTTGTTTTGCTTTGCTTGCATGCATAGCTTTTGTTTCATTATTAAACTGTCTTTATCTCAACCCATGAATTTTCCAGCTTTTACTCTTCTGCTTCTCTCCCCAGTCTTGCTGGTGGTGGAGTGAGGAATGGCTGTGTGGTGCTTGGTGGCAGGCTGGGGTTAAAGCACTACCTGTTGAAAAAAATATTTTGGCTATAGCAATAATTTTAGATAATAGGAACCTCTTCTTTCAAATTTAGTGCAGACATATCTGTCTCTTAGATTCTCAATGAAATAAATACAAGCTGCCTGACAACAATTCTCTTTTGCTTTCTGAGGCTACATTAATGAAAGGCATTAGTAGTTGCAGTGTGTTTTCCAACATTTATCTTTGAGGTCTGTAGCTCAGAGAGTGGGGTGAATATCCTGTACTCACTGTAATGCTATGGGCAAATTAGTTACTCCAAAATTAGAGTCATGTCTGCTGAAGGGTTCAGCAGATCAGCTGAAGGACACAACAGTGAAGAAATAGACTGATTTCAAATGCTGCACATTCCAGAAAAATTCCCCAGTTTATCTGGAAAGTGGCCTTGATCTATGCTTGATATGTGCTGTCCTCACCTTTGTCTTGAACATTTCTGTTAAATGATGAAAAGGCTTTTATTTCTATTAAAAGATTACTTACTCACCGTTTCCACTTGGCACTTTGTTCAAAGAGGGGAAGGGGGAGATTTTAGTTCAGTGTCATCATCTGCTTAAGGCACTCCTGTCTACATAGCCCATTCTTGGTAAAGGATTCTCATATTCATAAAGACTGGGTCAAAAAGGAAACAAAACTGTTAACTTTTCTTTATACTGTTGTATATAAAAATATATATATATAAATAAGAAAAACATTCTTTAGCCCTCTGCTAAGTAAGAATCTGGTCTACCAGCTGTTTTCCATCTCTATCTTTCAAGTGGGAGACCTAACCAATTGCCTAGAGAGTTAATATTTAATTTGTGAAAATCAGTTATTTGAACAAATAAAGATGGAAATATCAGATTGCACCCAGAGTACTGTGCCCAGTTCTAGTCCTCACATTTCAAAAAATACACAGATAGACTGGGAAAGGTTCAAAGGCAGTTCAGAAAGATAATCAATTCTATGTTCTATGAGAAAAGACTGGTGGAATTAGGTCATTTCACCCTAGAGAAGAGAGAGTTCAGGGAGGACTTCAACAAAATATTCCAGTACTTCCAGTACATCTGCAAAGGGGAAAGAGAATCTCCCTTCAAAAGGAGTCACATAGAGAGGACAAAGAGCAACAGGCACAAGCTGCACCAGGAGAGGTTTCATCTTGATACAAGAAAGAAATTTTTTTACAGTGAAAACAATCAGTCACTGGAATGATCTTCCACAAGACCATGGTGAAGTCCCCATCATTGGAGTTTTCAAATTACTGGACAGGGTACTATATAACCTCATCTAAGCTTCCTTTTCTACAAAAGGTTGGACCAGATCCTCTCTTGAGATCCTTTCCAATCTGGGCTGTTCTATATTATGCCATGTCTTTTAACTCCAAAATAAATTTATTGCTTGATGAGGACTGCCTTCTGAGATGAAGAGAAGTATTTTCCCAGAGACAAGGAAGTTAGCTCGGGACTCTCCTATTTTGCATGAATGCCTGAACTGCAAGATTATTGTGCAAAACATGGTCTGCTTCCTTCTCTTCTCTTCAGTGCTGCCTTTCACAACAGAAGTGTTACTCAGCAGGTGGCTGCCAGCATGAACCTTCATGTCAGATCCTCCTCAAGCACATTACTCAGTAGCATAAAAAAGAGAGCAAGTAATTTCTAGAGGACAGTGAAGACACAGAAATGCTAATTTTTCTCAGTTGTTTGTAAGAAAACTAGGTTTCCCTACAATCTGTAAATGTAGATTCAGCACTTTAGGTCTCATAGTACCTAACACTTCTGAGTATAACTCAATCCTTTTCCTGGGTCAGGACCTTCATTTCTCTGCAGCTGAATATCCCTGACAATGTGGGATGATGTCACCTTGTCATCCTACTAATTCCTCTTTTAAAGACAAACATTAAAAATAAGCTTTTGAAAAGGGTTATTTATAATGGGCTAAACAAGAACCACCAACATATATATGGTTTATGCATGGATACACTACACAGGGAGACCGCCAAAATGTTCACAACCCTACAGGAGGAATACAGTCAGGGAAGAAGTTTTCATAGGAAAACCAATTTTCCTTCAATAATATTGCTGCTAGAGTAGCATGAAGATTATTAAATTTCTCATCCGCAAACTTTGTTAAAGAAAAGAGTAATAACTGGGGTAAAATCTCCAATTTTATTCTCATTTCCAATTAAGTACGGCAAGTTTTAATAACTGGATATTTGAGAAGCATTTCAAAGCTAGGTGCAAAATTTTGAATTATATTTGTTATGTATAATACCTTTTAGAAAGAAAGGGGCTTGCATACTTTACACTCTGTCCTGTAATACCTATTAATTACAGTGGAAATTACAAACAAAGTATGCATTAGAAAAATCATACACTTCAGAAATATGACTTTAAAATCTGTGCTTTTAAAATTTTAAAATAAAATTCATAAATTATCATACTGGAAAAGAAATGAAGCAGTAAAAAACCACAGAGAACAGACTAAGAAGTTAAATAAGGGTGTTACAGAAATATTAGTCTGTTTTCATTCTCATACAGAGAGTGTAATGTACTGGAATTATAATTGTATGACTATCTTCTCTACTTGCTTTTCTCATTTTCTATGGTCAACATTATATTGAAATTATTGTAAGGGCAAACACCATTGTACAGTTACAAGTACTTTCAATAGGTAAAGTATACAGTATAAAGTCTCTACTGTTGCTAAGTAAATGTCATCTTTCCCAAAACCCACCTGCAAATATTGATCAAGAATCTCAAGCTTTTCAACGAGCTCTGAAGCCAGAGCGAATTAGTTTATGCAGTTTCAGAATATTTATAGCTCCACTTATAACATCACTATGTGTTTTTAGGCTAACCAAGGATGTTGAGTAATTTTTTATAATTTTCAGAATTGTAGAAGATGGCTACTCAACAGGCTGTAAGTACAAATTACTGGGACACGAGGTGGTTTGCATTTCCTTCACGGAAAAGGTTTAACAAAGGTAATCCCTAAGTACTGAGGGACATGGCTGAGGTCATTCTATGGCTACTCTCAATAATCTTCAGTAACTGGGATAGGTGCCTCAGGACTGGAAGAAGGCAAATCTTGCTCTTCTCTTAAAAAAAAGGGCAAGAAGGAAGATCCAGAGAACTATGAGTTTGTCAGCCTCATGTCAGTCCCTAGGAAGGTGATGGAACAGCTAATCCCAGAAAACATTTCCAGGAACATGAAAGACAAGAAAGTGAATGCGAGTAGTCAGCATGAATTCACCATGAAGAAGTAATGCTTGACCAACTTGAGATCCTCCTACAATGACATAATTCTCTGAATAGCAAAGGTTCACATATTAAGAGGCATTGTTAATAATTTTGAAACTTGATTCTGAAGGTAAACATAGTTCACATTTCTTTCCTTATTATTTCTCTATATTTCCATTCTCCCATTATTTTTTTAACCTTTTAGTCCAAAGGAACAGATATGTCTGAGAAGATCTCAGCTTTCATTGTTTGCAATCACCATTTTTCAAAGTTTTTCATTTGTGGGTCTATAGGTGATTGGCCTACAAATCATTTTGTGCAGCGAGCCAAACTGTTGGAGATTCCTCCACTAATTTTCTGTAATCAAAATGACATTGAAGGAAAAAAAAAACATCCAACAACACTGAGAAAATTATCTAGTATTCCTCCCTTCACTTTACTGATCTATCTGACAATCCATGATAACAGAGGACAAGCATCAGGAGCAGAGTGGAGGTGTTACAGGATGTGTGTATTTCTAGTCCTGTATCATTACCTTTCCACCTGATCTGTCACAAACCATAATGAACTTTGTACTAACAGCAAAAATGGAATCTTTGCTCTGCAGATACTGAGCAATGGAAACTCAGTTTTCTGAGGTTCCCAAAAGCTATCATTCTCTACCTACAGGAGGATATACTGTAAATCAAGGGTCTATGTAGTCAAGAATTATGCTTCCAAGAGGCACCAGAAAGAACATTTTAAATGTACAGTGTAAGCATGCTTTACCAAGAAACTCTCCCAGTCTCCACAATTTTGTTGAAATCTTGTTTTTGTTTTATATCATAATTTTAGTGACCTTTCATATATTTTTATTGCATGAATTTACTTGCTTTCTGAAAGCTTTTTACACTTTAATATTCATATTCTTCTGTAGTAGGAGATTTCAAAGCCTAATTGTTATAAACAACCTGCAGGACTCAGAGATTTTAGAGAAGTCCAAAAAAAAAGAAGTTTATTAACCTCTTTAACAGCTTTTTAAAACACAAACGCTGGAAGCGGAAGAACTCGGAAACCGGGGCTAATCCCCGGTTCCAATGTCGCGAGCGGACCGTAAGATCCTCCGCTTGTCCCGATATGGGCCCTTCGTGACACTCGGAGGGTCTCTGAGGGACAGGCCGCCACTCCTGACGACCCGAGCTGGCTGGTCACCTGTTCGTCAGCAGGACGGACAAGCAAAAAGCGCTTTTCACTCCCTGGGTGCTCTTATATAAAGTCCGTTGTTCACCGATTGGTCCATGATATTTAAAAGTCTGATTGGACAGCTTGCTGGTAGCTGGTTGGTCACATGCAAATGGACCTAATTAATTCATTTTCTAGATCTTTCTGTGTCAGTCTTTAGCAGTCCAGAGCATTTATTGGTCCAAGGTTAAATAAGATGATGTTTAAGTCCATGATTGGCTTGCGATGAAATAATTCATTTTCTAAGGGAACTTTAACTTAACTGCCTATCCCGACGCAACGACGCCCAGCGACGCAACCTCCCCGACGCAATCTAACCAATGAGGAACCTAAAATATAAATAAAATATAATGCTATACTTTTAACTCTTGAACTTTCTAAAAGATTTTAACTTTGCTTATATCATAATTATGAAGATGTGAAAAAATTTTCTTCTGTGAAAAGCTTCCTTCTTTTTGTTTTAAACTTGCTACCTGACATTTTATGCTCTGTAGTTCTCATAACATTTAATAATCATTCCCTATTTCCCCTTCTATAACCACTGTGATTTTATAAACTTCTGTTATAACAGTCCCTATTTGGTTTTTTTTTCCCTTTAAGGAAAGGAATATTTTTTGCTTTACCCTTCTGCATCCTTTTGTCCAGCCCAGGGACAGACTTAAAGCCAGAATGCCTCAGCTCAACAAGGCATCTGCTGGTCTAACATTTTTTTTTTCTTAGATACCATCTAAGCTTTGGACTTGAAGACAACTAGGATATGCCCTGATACACCATGTGTAGGTGCATCATACTAAATGGCAGATTATCATCTGTAAAGAAGTTGTAAGATGTAGTTTGGATGTATCCTTTCCTCTCTATAAAAGTAGCTAATGGTATCTCAAAGATTAGTGGAAATCATAGAGCACAGGCTTTTCCCTGAGACACTGAAACCATCCCAGTCCATTGGGAGTGGGTGGGAGGTGTCTCAACAGCTTTAACTAATAATTCCAGTGGTCACCATAAAAGTAGCTGAAATAACTGTGAGAGCAAAGCTCAGACTGATAGAGAAGGCATTCCCAGCAATGTCATCAAGCACTGCTCCTGGGATAACAGCCAGGATGAGGTAATAATTCCTGACAGA
This sequence comes from Dicaeum eximium, assembly GCA_013396995.1. NCBI lineage: Eukaryota > Metazoa > Chordata > Aves > Passeriformes > Dicaeidae > Dicaeum > Dicaeum eximium. Next base: position 925,923 of record VWZP01006417.1, read on the forward strand.
AAATGGGGGATGAATTCAGTCCAAAGGGCATTCATTCATAATGCAAAAGACTTTAGAGCAAGCAAAAGAAAAGTTTCAGATGTAATGAGCAAGGTGATACCTTATGAATTCTCATATCATGTGCAATTTTGGAATGTGGACAGAGCCAGCCAATAAAAAAAATCCATATTTTCTGTAATGAAGAAAAGGTATGCATGGAACTGTGCATATATTTAAGTCTTCAGAGGTGTTAAGGTATTTGCTGACTATTATGAGCTTCAGAAGTTTTGAAACAAATTAGTTTGGTTTGGTTAAATACAGATTTTTGGATTTAAGGGATACATTTATCTGACCAAACATTTTTGGGCTTCTCTTAGTCTTCTTAAATCTGTTGGAATATCTGATAGAGTGCCTGGAGAGATGAAAGCCTTCCCTTGCAAGTAAATGTGCAAAATGTATTGTGGAACAAAGTAACAGCCATGAATTTCTTGCATAATTTCTTACATAATTTCTTACTTTAAGTAGAAATGATGGACAAAGAGTAGGGTGAAAAAAAGGAAATGCAAGCAATAAGACAAGTTTCACACAACTATCAGGTTCAATAATAAGTGCACTTAGTGTCAGAATATACACTACCTATTCTAAGGTTAGTTTCTTCTCTGATGGATCTTTTTGCACAGCACATGACTTTGGCTTTCTAAATAAACTGGATACTGCCTGAATCATTACTTTGTTTGTCTAATTTTATATTAATTTTCATAGATATACCTCTAGTAGTAGAATTTCAATGTGTGAAAATATTTCTGGAAATTTAATTATAAGTTGCTGTGGATGTTCATTGAAGGGTTTTCCATTTTCTGCATCTCTGGAAAGCTCAGCCACATAACATTTGTCTGCAGTAACACATAACAAATAAAAATAACTGCAGTGGAAGTAGCATGGTAGTACCTAGGTCAAGCTACTGAACTAAAATATTTATACATTATAAAACATGCCAAATTACAAAAAAACTCTATACAATAATTTGGATAATATAGCAGACTACTTTCATATATTTCGTAGTTAGTGAAAAAAAATCTAAATTCACTGAATAGAAGTTAAATTTTGGTCAATGTTGAGCTGTACTGTATTGGTTGTTCTGCATATACTCCAAGGAGGACCTGAAAGGTCAAAAAAAGTCAATGCCTAAAAATATTTGTTCAGTGTGATGTAACTCTTGGCAAAAAAAAAGTTAAGTCACTGATTTTATACCTGCCTGGAAGATGATATTCTTTGTAAGCTCAAACTGAAGATTGCCCCTGTTACTTGAAATGTGATTATTTTTGAGAACACATGTCTGCATATATCTGGGATGCTCAGGTAATCTTTTAACGCTAAAATTAATCAAAAGTGGAAGCGAGTATTGTGTGTATGAATTCATAGTGAAAAGAAAGGTTGAAAAAAGCTTTGTTGTGACTACCAGGTGGCTGTACCATATCAGCCTTTGGCTCCTTCTCTAGCAACAATGAAAAAACTTTTCAAAATTGTAACTACACCAGAATAGTTTGGGTTAATGAGGAATGTTAACTTTTTACTGAGACAAGTGTAGTCTAATATCGGTTATATTTTACTTGAAAATAAGTCTCTATGATTATGAAACTGAATGTGAGGTTCTGGTGAAGGGCCTAAAACACAATCTTATGAGAAGCAGTTGGGGGAACTGGGATTGTGTAGCCTGGAGAAAAGGAGGCTCACAGGAAAACTGTCTTTCTATTCTCCCTGGTAACAAGAGACAGGATGAAACTCAATGGACTCCACTTAAGCCAGGGGAGATTACAGCGGGATATCAGGAAAATTTTCTTCACTGAAAAAGTGGTCAGGCTTTGAAACAGGCTGGTCAGGGAAGTGGTGGAGTTATCATCCCTGGAGGTATTTCAAAGACACTTAGGAGCATGGTTTAGTGGTTGTCTAGGCGAATTTACAGCTGGACTCAATGATTTTGAAGATCTTTTCCAACCTAAATGATTCTATAACTCTTTGATTATTTTTAACGCTGATTCTGTAGACTACAAAATAAAAATCCATGCACAGCTAATCTANTACCTTATCGGCCGCCGTAATGCCAAATGCATAAAAATTATTATTATCATCATAATAGGCCTTCTGCTGTAGAAATGAGAATCATGGAAGTCCCAAGAATGTTGCAGGTAAAGAAAGGTAGGAGGTGAGGAGGTCAAAAAGCATAAAATTGGGACCCAAGTACCTATAATAATGCTTTAGCCATAGCTAGAGAATCTCTACAAATTACCACCATATGTAAGATCTTTGGTCCAAAGATTGTCCGTAGTGAAAAAGAATAAACTGTCTGTAGATGAATTTTTGCTGCATCACACCTGCAGAATATTTCTATTTTCTCTTTTATAGGTCAAGTGAATATCATATAATAATTTTTTAGTCTGAAGGAAAACACATGATGAATTAACTTTGAAAACTGGCTCTTCTACTATAGGTGCAGAACTATGCTGAAATAAAGGTGTGCTCAGAACAGCAGTTCTGGAAATACCCTAGAAAAAAATAGATTTTTGTCACTACATATCTCTTTTTTTAAAAAAAATAACCTGCAAGAAAAACTTTAATCAAAAACCTTTCTCCCAGAACCTCATCTCTAGTGGTGGCCAATAGGGGATGCTAAAGAAGCAGAAGTGGGATATAGAAGTCCAGATGCTTTTGCAGATAACACACAAAACATCAGCCAAGTGAACTGTGGTAATGACAGAGTCATCTTGATTTGCAATATATGGTGTCTGTAGAACTACCCACTTTCACAAGATAGTTTAGCTCCTAGTCTAAACTGATGCTCGTCCAAGAAATTAGCATAAAGTATCAATATCATATTAGTGGCACAATAACAACATAGTCAAGTTCTTTGATGTGCTATACCTTTACATGAAGCTTTTTCCAAGAATAAAAGATGGCTTCAGATCTTTTTTGTACTGAATCATTAAAATAAATATAGCAAAATATTCTTTAAATTTGTGGAAAGGTTGTAACTTTCAGTCTCCATCCAATTCTGAAATATGCTATTTTTCTCCTATTTTATCTATCAGGTTAGAAATAGAATTGACTGGTTCTGAGAAATACGTCTCTGTCTCTTGTTTTGTTTTTTTGTTTTTGTGGTTTTTTTTGTTTTTGTTTTTTTTGGTTTTTTTTTTTGGTTTTATTTTATTGTACTATGCCACTGACTTCCTCTGTGATGTTGAGTATCCCAGATGAAAGTATGTCCTTTCATCTTGGTTTTTTCCCAGACGGCTAACACTTCAAAGGAATCCAATTTGGAAACACTTTACTATCTACATATGAAGTACAATTTACATCTAAAAATATAAAACGTGCTTCTTTCTGAAACATAGCAGATTGGAGTTTTTTTCTTGTTTTGGCCCAATGGGACAGTGTTAACTCCCAACAGGATGGGGTTAAGTAGCTCTTGTATGGTATGGTAGCTTTTTGAAGCACTGTGGTTAGACTAAGAGATGATGAAACTTAGGCCTAGACTCTACTTTCTCAATTTAGAAGTTTAGTTTGTCTGGAATTGGTCCTCAGGGCCTGGCCTTGTGCTCCATGCTGGACTTTCTATGCATTTCACATTGAAATTTCACTACAGAAAAAGCAGTAGCAGGCCTGGTGAAAAGAACCATAAATTGAGGTGTCCTGCTCCCAACAGCAGAATAGATCCATGGTCCTCCCTGCCCTCCACAACCCTCCTGTCCTGGCTCATGGCAGAGGGTTTGGAAGATGATCCTTACATTTCCTTCCAATCCAGGCCATTCTAAATTTCTGTGATTCTCTTTCAAGACTTTTCTCCTTAAATGTGTGGAGCTTGGGCAGGAGGTATAAGTATAGCTGCCCAAATCCATCATTTTCAGAGCATGCACAAGAAAACATATTTAAAGGGGTAAGAAAATTTTTAAGATATGACTGAAGCCAAATAAATTTACAAAACTCACTGCTGAAAAGGTCTGTAAAGCGCTCAGTCTGGTAAAGCCATCTGTGATACCATTAAATTTTGGTGCCTACCTTGCAGATAAAGGAGGACTTTGGTACACTAAATCTCATAAGGAAGGTTGTTTTTACAATGTCACACTTTTCCAATAAAATCATCCACAAAATGGAGCTGTAGAACATGAATAAATTAAGTAACACTATAAATTTAACTAGGCAACTGCATTCCTGTTGACTCTTGCAGGTCCCTGTCTGGATAATTAATGGTTATGCAAACAATGCAATTAAACATAAAAAATGTCACTAAAATTTTCAGAACAAGTTTTTAGCCAATGTTCAAATATCTGCTGTTCTTGGATTATTACTGGTATTAGATAGCCTAAAACATGTAATGCAACTAAAATACTGAGAGATCAGTTGCTCTACAAGAAAACACAGGCAGTACATGCAGAATGTCCTGTCTCAGCTACTTTGCTTCAGAAAAAATGTGCCTTTGAAAGAAGTTTTAAACTTTGGTGGTGGATTATGCTGTGAGTTTTGGCCAACAAAGTAACAGTCCTTTATGAAGGCTTTGGAGACTTGGTAAAATTAATACAAGATAGTTTAATAAGGGACATATAATAGAAGTAGAAGATTATTTTTTTTTCCCTTTGGATAAAATCTCTGCCATTGTAGTGATGTAAGTAAAGTTTTGAGAGTAAAAATAGTGACAGACAGTTTTAATAAATGCACTTCTTCACTCATTAAATTTTTTAATATGTATAAAAAGTGATTATTTTTTCTGCATTTTGAATACTTCCAGTTCAAAGGCTAGTTAAAAAGGAACTTATTATAGAGAAAACCTTCATTCTTCAGTCTGTTTTTTCTATATTTAATAAACATTGATAAAGGCTTAATAAAAAAGAGCTTAATCAAAATCTTACAATAGGGAATACACATTCTCCTAAAACACAAAGACACGGTATAACCTAAAAGAAGCTGCAGTTAATCAAGTGTATTATACGAGGCAAATAATCTGTACTCGGGCAGCAACATATATTTACAGTGTTTATTTTTTGATAATGTTGTAGAGTAAGGAAAAAAAGGCCAGACTTCCAATGCTACATCTGAATTTTAACTGATCCCAGATTTATTTTTCCTTTGGATTTGAAAGCCTGAAAGTCATTTAAGTCTAAGTGATATTTGTTGTTATCACTAAACAAATCAGGTTTGATTTTCTTGTTACAAATACAAACTTGTCTGTCTCCCAGGGCTGTCTGTAAATTAAAGAATGAAGATATGTTTAAAGCTCTTGGACTAAACAGCAGGAATTTTAAACAGCCAAACACAAACTACTTTGTGAATCTTCCAGGTTGCTTTTTTATGCTTTCACCATTTTTAAACAAGGATTTGAACTTGTCACTGTTCATTCTGTAAATAACAGTCTAATATTCCTTACAGGTTTTTAGAGAGAAAACATAATTCACATGCAATCAGATAAGAGAATTTTCACTAACTTATTCAAGATGTCATGTGTAATGTTCTTGAAATGAATTGCCAACACAAAGTTTTTCTATTAAAATAAACCTCTGGGAGCTTAGGTTGTTGCAACTTTCTGTATCATGATCTGTAATACCTTGCCTAAAAAGTGTAGGCAATTTAACTTTGAGTTAGTTAATTTAATTTCCAAAGTGTCTTTAGGAAAGGGTTTCTTCCAATTATCTGAAAGACAAAAATGGTAAATAAAGTACTGAGGGAGATGTTTCACTGAGAAGAAGTTGGCTTGGAATCATCTCTGTACTTCATTATCCTCCAATCAAGCAATCAAATTTCACCTCTGGAATTCACATTCTGCTGATTATCATTTATGTACTTTAATTGGTTACACTGTAATTTCTGGCTAGACCCTTATGAACAAAAGGATTGTTACTGATGGCTTATTCACAGTTTTAGTCCCCTTTTTGTAGTTGGCTAACAGATTCCCTCCAGATTTCTCTATCATCACCTACACAGCTCTCCCACTGGCTATAAAATACTGCAGCAGCTTGTAGGTAATTGATCAGACAAGTGAACTGTAAAATATTCATTTTCTACTTCAACAGCTAGATAAATCTCTTGGGAAGTGGATGAAAATATTGCTTATGCACATCAGGGTTGGTGTAGTAATAGCAAGGTTGCTGATAAGCAGGGGTCTGCTACAGAGTTAATGCTTAATTCTGTTCCACACCAGAGATGGGGAAGCGCGCGGTCTCCCTTTGCCTGCAGCCAGGAGTCTCATTACACACAAAACCCCAGGCATCAACACCAATGCACCAGCCCTGGTGCTTCAGGGATGGTGCTTCCTGTTTTAATTAATCAGGTTCATCTCAGTGTAATATGCCAAGGAACAAATTAACACTTAGTTACTGTAACCAACATACTAAAAACCAAAATATTAATGAACTGGAGAGTAAGAGTGAAAAGGGACTGACAGAAAAGGGAGAGGAGAGGTAAAACCTGCTTTTTACCTTTTTCATCAACAGTAATTCTTACTATCGCATTTTGCGGTGGTTTTTTGCACCCAGTTTTCAAAAATCTGTCAAAGTGCTTTAATTAAAAGCATTCAAAAGCAACTGCATACAGACTTGAGAGGAACAGCAGAAGATAGTGAATTATTTTCATCTTTATCTTGCTGGGTTGCTATAGTAAGAGAATCTGAAGGGAATTAGCAATAGCTTTGTTTCTGACTTGTAGTAAATGTGTGTTAGGCAACCTTCCTCAAGACCAGTCTACACTAATCAGAAAATGCATGCAGTCCCTCCACCTGCTTTCTTCTCACACAAGAAGCAGAAATCTAAGCTTTAAATGTTGGAATATTAACGGCAATTTTTAATCCCAGTGGTTTGTTTTTGAAGCAGCAGAGAACATATGTTAGTTTTCCGTGTCCTTGGAGTGTGGTGTCAGTCAGCTTAAGATGAGACATTTGAAATAAAAAATAATCAATCCTGTGTATGCCACAGCAGTTTTGACCACCTGGGGAAGACAAATGGAACACTACAATTTTGCAGTAGAAAAACAAGTGTATTATAGGTGCTGCAGCATCTAATCCAGAGATGCTGACAAGTAAATCAACCTTTCTTGGATCAGAATACTCATTTTCTTTAAGAACAGAAGGTAGGTCCGTGTTGCTTTCCATATCAGCTAACCACTGGTGATTTAAATTTGGTGCCAGAGAAAATGATGGTAATAAATCAGTCAACCAGAAATCTGGAGACCCCCCTAACACTGGACAACATGATCCAAACATACTTTTTCCCCCATTCTCAGGTATTGTCGAGTTCCTTGACAACTCAAATATTCTGAAATGTATTTCATCACACCCACAGACAATGCAGGCTATGCATCTTCTGTATACAGCAAGACTCAGATTTTTTTGTATGCTTTCTATAATTTCTGATGCATCTTGTATGCTTTCTATAATTTCTGATGCATCTAAAGCAAATAACTTCCTCAATAAACCTTCTAAAAACCATATTCTGGGTTTGTAGTATCCCAGGTGCAGAATGCTGTATCTCATGTTTATTTCTGAAAAAGACTGATAAAGATGAAAGTACATATTTATAATGAGAAAACTATTAAAAAAAAAAAAAGAAACATTAGAAAGCACTACAAAGTAAAGAAACACAAATGAAAACAAATACTGGAAGTAGTACACAGTTCCCCTTTGTGGTCCTTGATGCAATAAATCCTGCTATTTAACACTTCCTAAATTCTGATTCAGTTAAAAAGATAATTAAAAACAAAAGTAAAGTTCTGCTAATAATGAAATAATAATGAAGTTCCCAATAACAGTGCAACCTTTGCTCTTTGAAGGCTATTTGTGATGATGACAATGTGTTTAAAGAAAAACAGATGGATCAGAAAATATTTTCTATCTAGGATTTAAATTATATTATTTCCTCTAATTCTTCTAGTACATATTTAAAGTAAAACAACT
>VWZP01006417.1:935915-973701 GCA_013396995.1 Dicaeum eximium
GGGAGAGGAGAGGAGATCCACCTGTTGGACCCCGTGCTGGAAGAGGTCGATGCCTGAAAAAGGCTGTGGGAAGCCCGCTAGGGAGCCAGGCCCCTGGCAGAATCCAGGATTTGTGGAACGAGCACATGCTGGAGCAAGTTTGCTGCCAGGACTTGTGGGGAACTGCAACAATCAGTTCCTGAGAGACTGTACCCTGTGGAAGGGATAGTTTGTGTAAATCTGCAGTCCATGCAAAGGGCACTTGGAGAATTTCATGGCGCGTCTCCGTGGGTGGGATCCCATGTTGGAGCAGGAGAAGAGTATGAGGAGGAAGGAACAGCACAGACAAAGCACTGTGCTCACAGTCCTCATTTCCCATCTCCCTGAGCCATGCAGGGGGAGGAGGCAGAGAAATCCAAAGCAAAGTTGAATTTGGGAAGAAGAGAGGAGTAAGGGGAAAATTATTTTATTTTCCACTATTCTAGTCTATTACAAATAATTGTCAATAAATTAAACTCTTTTTCCCCAAATAAAGCCTATTTTGCCTAAGAAGGTGATTGGTAAGTGATTTATCTGTCCTTACCTTGGTCCATGAGCTTTGCATCATATTGTCTCTGCCTGATAAGAGGGGCTTCCTGGAAACCTTGTGCCAGTCAGGGTCAGCTCACCACAAAGAGGCAGCCAGGGACAGGTTTTGTTCCACAGTTTGAGGTGCAAGAAATTACCAGGTGCAACAAATTACAAGGTGCAAGATCGATTTTCTTTTTTAAAGAAGGAAGATGAAATAGTGATAATTCTACATAAAGGAAACCACCTGAAAGAAATCCACTTGTTTGCCTATAACCCCTTCTATTCTGGGTATTCCAGATGCAGACCTGTCACTTCCCAGGAAATGCTTTCGTTCACAAGCCATATTCTGTACTGGCAGGAATAGAAGGAACAGCTTTAGTGGAAGGAGCAGCACAGAAAAAGCAGTGCTTAGGGCTTGAAAATGTGAGGGATAGGCATTCTGATCCTTGTCTTAAACAATGTGTTCTGTATCTTAAATTTTATAGTGGCTGAAGAGAATAATGTAATTTCAGGAATAGACAACTTTGTGTGCAATAAAGATATTTTCCCTGTGGAAGAAAAGCTGTGTCTCCTGCCTAACAAGTGAGTGCTCTAGCTTTAGGCCATTGTAGAAGATGACCTTCATGTCTGAGGTCCCATGTGATGAAGGAAAAACAGAAATAGAAGTTACATTCCCTTTTCCCACTTAAGTGTTATGCTTTTCCGTGTGCAACTAATGGTGAGGCATTTTCTGTAGGGTATTATATACAGCAATATTTGAAATTTTTACAGCAATGTTTCAATTGAAAACAATACTAAAAACTCACAAATAACATATTCAAATTTAGTATACCTTGTATATATGTACAAGCAGAAGAAAGGTCTGAATGATTGAACAGACTTCTACTGCTTTTCATTTTCTCTGAATGCTTTTTCTGGCTGAACTTGGCCATTTTTAGGCTTTTTATGCTAAGACTATTTTTCCTTTAACCACTGTAGTTTTTACAAGCATTAACAATCATCTTTATATAATGCATTTAGAAGCTGATAAACCCTTTCCTTTTGTTGTAAAAATTTGATGTGTCAGTTTCCCCTCCAGTGCTGAAATACAGGGCTCTATGCAAGATAGTTCTTTTGTTCATTTAATAATATACCTGCCTTTCCATAAAGAACTCTACCCTACTTTCAACCTCAATATTTCAAAAGTTCTTTTCCCCATCTTACTTTCTTTTCCCACTTCTGGTTGGTTATCAGAAGTTTAACTGAATAGCTCTGGTCAATGCCTTTGCAGTCAAAAAGATCAATTAATCTAGCAGCTGTCATGAATCTAGATAATTTAGAAAGGTTCCACTACCCAGTTCATTCACTTCCTTTTCAGCAGAACTCTCCCAGGTGTTATGTGCATATACCAGCTATGATTTGCTGGAATACCATATTTCCAGCAGGTTTTGGAATAAAGACATAGGACTGTATATGTGGACCAGATTAAAATACTTACAGTATTTTAGATTTATTACATTTCCTTATCTGGGTCTTACTACATCATCTTATTACAACAATTCAAAGTTGAAATAATACTTTTTGTTTATTTTCACAATATTGTTTTTCTTATATCCAGCCTTTGCTATGGAAAACAAGAAATGGACTGCAGTGCAGGACTATTTAAAAGTCCTTTTCAAGCAGTTGAGACAATATTGTAAATGTCAGTGCAAACAGCATAGTTGGAGACCAAAATGAGATGGCTTTGCAAGTAACAATCTGGAGTACAATGAAAAAAGGAAAGCATTCCATAGGAAACTGGAAAGTAAGTTACTCCTTCCTGTGGACAAGAGAAGACAAATGAAAAAAAAAAAAGGCCCACCCAGATAACTGTGGTTCATAAGGATATTGGACCCATACTTTCTCCTAGAACTATTCCTCAGTGGTAGAGTTAAGTTTAAGTCTATGCCTGATTTTGTGAATTTGCCAGAGGGAACTATTGGAAAGGAGATTGATTCCTGCACTAACCATTGTAATTTGATTCAGTTAACTATCTCAGTATTTATGCTTATTTATTCCACTCTCACAGCTAGATGTTCCTCCCCTTCTCCTAATTATTTCTTCTCTTTTGAAAACATTTATGGACTTTGGTGGTTGCCAAAAATCTCTATCAATAAATCAGGATTAATTTACTGGTTTGCATGTAGGTACTTGGGAATTGTATGGCAAACTGTTCATGTTTGGAATGCATCACACACAATCCACTGTCTGATCACCTAACTGAATATATTGAATCCATGCCCAAAGCTGTGTTTTCACATTAATAAAACAACAACAACTATGATATTGCTATTTTGGAAAAGTATATCTATACTAACAACTATCAGAAATACAGATTCAATACAAGGTTGTTAAAGTGTAATTCAAAAGTGATTTAGAAGTAGTTGAGGGGCATATGAAATCCAGTGTATCTGAGACTAAAGCATAATCCACAGAAACATATAGAAAATGTTGCAAATATTTTACATGTGAACATAAATTAACACCTTCATTTTATTTCTACCATATTTCTGTATATTTTGAAACAGAAATACCACATCTGAAAACTTGGAATAACGAAATTAGAACATAAATTAATGCTTTTATTACTGATAAAAATTAGAACACCAAGAATGGCAAACGAGATTAAGATAAAATGCATAAATCTTTAGCCTACAATTTAGCCTGATGAAGCAAAAATCTAATTTTCAGTGGCCGTTTCATATAAGGCCAAAGACTAAAGAAATAATTCAAATGGATGTTTTTCTATTTGTTTATCATGTTTCTCCTTTTAAAATTGTTAGTTATTATAATTTTACTACTTAAATATTTCTATCTATTCCTGTTTGCTTGTGTTTTAGTAATAACTAAGGATCTTTGTAAAAAGGACACAGAATGCCTAGATATATACTTACCCAGTAAACATCTCACAAACCATCTATTTAAAGTGCAAGGCTTCTGAGATCTTTTGCTATTCAGTCAGAATTAATTGTTCTGTTCAGAGCACAATTAATTGTCTTTTCAGATCTGTTGTTCCCTTTTGTACCAACTGTTCTGCAGAAGGCAGCTTTGCACAATTTAAGAAGAAGAGCGTTTGAGAAGAGCCAACGACAACTTGTAATACAATAAAGCATTGAGAAAAGACTTTTTGTTGCTCAGTGAGGAAAAGAGTCACGTGAAGTAGAACATTTCAGAGAGCCTAGAGAAAATAGAAAGAATTATCTTCTATGTATTTTAAAGAGTTCTTCTTAAATAGAAAGCAATATAAATTATTGCCCTTTTCTTTTTTCCACTGTTAGAAGAGGGTTGAAAGTTTAACTTTAATTTTAGCTATGTAAATCTTGAAAAATGCTCATAATCTTGGACTTGAAATTTTCTAAAAATGGGTATATGCCTTCTTTCCAAATGAGATTAACAATTTTCTTTAGATTTTTTTCAGTGGTAACTGTGTTGACAAAACTTTGTAGCAGTCCCAGTATATTCTGTAGTGCTATGAATTTTTACCATTAGAAGCAGAGAATTTTATGTCTTCTTTCCCTGAGAGGGGACATGTGTAAATGTAAGAACAAATCTTCTACCAGTTTTTTTGAAATCATTGCAAAATTTGCCTGGAATGTCTGTTCCAATAATAATTCAGTTTACTCAGCCCTGAGAATGAATGTTTCTTAATTTAACCTCAAAAAACATATTAATTTAACCGGTCCATCTCTCTATTTAAATTTCTCTTTTCCTTTGTAGTTAACAATGCAGTATAACAAAATATCCACAGTAGGTAAATTGGAAATGGTGCCTGACAGGAGTTAAAAGGCTCCAAAAACTCTGGGAAAAATCCTTCATGTCCATAGAGAAAAAGGAAAGGAGCATGTTTGTAGAGCAGTTGACAATCTATCCAGAAGAAAATATTATTTATTGTTAAATAACAACAGACTTACATTAGGCTTTTTTTTTTATTAGTAAAGTACTCTTCCTAGCATGTGTTACTGGCAGCACAAGGATCCATTTGATTTGTCATTACCTTGAAAAAAATATATTTGCCAGCATTCCTTATCCTGGTCTTCTGCAGCCTTGCACATACAAAAATTATGGTGTGAGGTGGAGTAGGGTGATCCAAACTCTGCAAATATTCCACTTATGGGACGATGCAGAGAAAGGGAAGGTTTTCTTTGGAAAATCCAAGACGATAACATTGAATGGCTTCCTGACTTCACCTTGGTGGGTATAAATTCTTGTTTTGTAAGCTCTGGATAATCCATTTCCTGAAGGATACTTTGCTGTACCTGCCTCAGCTCTTGATTCCAGCACCTTCATGCAGGTACTCTGAAATTGCAGCCCTGTCAGCACCTGCTGATTATTTGTAGAAGTGCCAATAAGTCTCAAGTAAAGGAGGGTCCCAGTGTGCTGGAAAGTGCCCACAGTGAATGACAGCCCCAGTCTCAAAGATGTTCTTCCTCTGTGATGCAGGAGAAAAGGCAAGTGATAAACTAAATGAGCTAGAATGAAAGTGAAGGCCAAATAACACACAGGTAATGAAGACTCACATTCCTTGTGTCCTGCTGCAGTAACTGTTCTTGGTAACAGGAATTGTATTTTATTCTTCTCAACAAAACTGAGTCTTCGGTGTAAATAAGAGAAATGAAGACTCTTGACTAAGATGATCTAATTAAAAACATCATGTAGGAGATATTAAAGTATTTTTGGAAGACCTGTGGCTTCTAGGATGGATAAGATAGTATCATTAGCCCAGTATATCCTAGAATGCTAATATTGTCTAGCAAGCACCAAAAGTAAAGCTTGGAAAAAATTAACATGCCTCTTCTCTTGAAATAGATGTTCTGATGATATTATATTACTCTGAAATAAATACAGCAGGAGTTTCTGTTTTTATAATCAATAAATGGACCACATGACAAATGATGTCTAAATTAGACAAAAATAATTGAAATCAGATTCAGGCATCAGGCATCAAAGCAGAAATCTCAGGCATTCAAGTAGAAATCTAAGGCTGACAATTGTGGAAAACACTCTGTTGTCTCCAACCTCATATAAACCACTAGTGCCAGGAAAGACTTAAAAGAGGTCTTATTGTATGCTTTTGAAGTTACACATATGTATAACAATGCATAAAATGAAATACAAGGAAACTAATAATTTAACCTTTTTGAATAATAATAATGTTATCTACAGTCTGAAAAGGTCTTAGTTTAGTAAAATTCTGGAAAATAAATACATTTTGTTTATGTTCCCACTAGCTTAAGGAAAGCTACTATTAGCTGTTAATAATAAATTATGAGTTTTCTTCCCTGACAACATTCATTTTTTTCAGGGAAAACACATACCCTTTGGGACTCAGACATTTTTTCTGGTAATGAGCCACATTCTCCCTGCAGCATTTCAACCTTTTCATTGTAAAATCTCCTATTAGAACCAGCTTTTTTAGCTCTGCAGATTCTTCTTCTCCAATTAAGGCTTCCTGTTGAGTAGACCAGATTCCTTCAGGAGGGAAAAGTTAAACGTTAGTGAATTATGGAATATCATAAAGCCCACAAATGCTTAAAAGTTATTTCTAAAGGCTAATAAATTAAAATACTTTCCTGTATAATAATTGGTTGTGATTTTAGTTAAATTTTCTGTAAAGTAGTACCAAAATATACTGCTCCTTATCATTATAAAATGTGGTGAGCAGCAATGAAGGAAGAGAAATGCCAAGAAGTATTCAGAGTAGGGAAGAAAAAGGAAAAATTTAACTTGGACAAATTCAGTATAATACATCCACAGGAAGATAACTCAAACATATAGATAGTCAATAGAGAAGAGATTTTAGTAGGCAGGCATGCTGGAAGAGATTAGAGATCAGATGGATCATAGATTAGCTATGACATTGCAATGTAGTATGAAAAAAACCCCAAAAATATTAATCAATTTTTGTCAGCAAAGGCACTGGGCTGTAGAGCAGCTAAATGATGTCTGTTGTCTTGATCCTGTCAAGCATCAGTCTTGCAGATGATTTCCGTGACAGAACAATCAACCTCTCTAAGGGTCGAATTCACATAAAATTCTCTGAAATCAATGGGTCCATATTATGACTTTTGATATCTGTGAATGACATTTTATACTGTTATGGGCCATTTGTTAGCAGAAAGATATGATATGAGTTGAGAATAAACTCCCAGAATTGCAGAAGCACTAAGAATGGTTGTATATTGTATGATTAAATAAGATAACAAAGAAGACAGTCAAGAGAAAAAGAATAAATTTCTGGTTATAGACAGGAAAAATAGGATTAAATTCTGACTGCAAAGTACATTCAGTGGTGGAATAATCTCCTTACAAGGGGAGTTTGAGGCCCGAGCACACTGAAACTTTGAATTAGCAAACTGGAAAACTCATTAGGGAAAATGACTGCAAACTTTCAGGACAGAGGTCCAGCCTCAGCTTCACCATCAGTATATTCAGTGTTCTGAAGTTCCTTCCTCCTTGTGCCAGCAATGCTCTGAAGTGTTGTTCCAATGGAAAGCAGGGATACACCTGTGGCTATCACATGCAAACACATCCTTCAGTGACAGCCAGACCTGTCACAACCTGCTGAAGCTGCAAAGTGCAGCTGCTGGTGCAAACCTGCAATGCCATGAGTGCAGCTGCAGCAGGGAATCATTAGCAAGAGGCTGCTTCTAAAGAACAGAGGGAAATACCTGAAGGAAAAGCTTTTAGCTTTGTTTATTTTTCCCTTTTAGAGTGAAATGTGTGTGCTAACTGAAGACACCCCTGTGACAGCCTTAGGTAAGAGGGGCTCTACACAGTGAGGAAGGTAGGCAGTGAAAAAACACAGCGTCACTAAGACAACTGTATTTTACCAATATTTACCTCTTCAAAACAGCTGTGAATTCCTGAAATTCTTTCCCTTTCTGCTGATACATTTAAAAGAACCAGCTATGATAATACTTTCTAATGAAGACCACAAAACAAGCTCAGTTTAGTAATATTTTGGAAAGGGCAGCACATCCAATTTTCATTTAGTTTACTCTGCTGAGAAACAAAAGCTGCACTTGAATAGAACTGACCCATGCAATCGGATTTAGTTATCTTCAGGGTATTTAGTAGATTGGAGTAGGCTCAAACTTCTGACTTGAAGGAATAAACTTCTGTAGACACCTTATTAACAGAGGGGGTTTGAACTTCTAGGATAGGATACCAGACTGCATCAGGAGACATGGGAGCTATTTCTATCAGAGCAATTGAATTGATGTGTGACTTTGGGAGTTGCAGAGTTATGGTGAGAAATGCACACATTTAACAAGTTTGCTCCTTTATGCAGTTCAAATGATAAACATTTCTCTTTTTATCTAGAGAAAAAACTTCAGTCTTTATACACTCTTTCTTACACTCTCAAAAAACATATCTACTTGAAGTAGCTTAGACTATAATTTACATTAGAACTTGATACTTTTACCACATTTTGACTTTGATTTTAATGCTTTCCTGTACTTTAAAAATTATTTTGTTCTCCCGATTATTGTTTGGAACTAAGAGATCTATATGATGTGTGCATAGCAGAGCTGACAACACACTCTCCCACCCTAATGTGAAGGCCACTACCCCAGCTAGCCCAGCCCAGATGTGTCAGATCAGCTGGTTGTGTGCAGGAAGATGAAAAAAGTCCCTCAGGAGGATAAGGCAGTGGTGAGGCAGCATCACTTAGCAAGGGCAAGTCCTTCTCGCTGGAGGATGCCAGATTTGATCCTCTCTGCTCTTCCACTAAATAGAGTTTTACCAGAAAAACCTTTTACAGCAGAGTCAGTCCAACCTCCAAAGTAGAAGAAGAAGCCTTGTTTTCTAGTGAAGAACAAAGAACAACTTGAGGATTTTTTTAAACCACTTGTGCAATTGCTGTCACCAATTGTTAGTTTCATTTTGGAAGTCAAACTACAAGTTTAGTTGGGCTACATAAACATTTCAGGAAAGCACATGAGTACCAAATCTTTTAAAGACAATTGTACAGCCTCCTTTCCAGAAGTGTTTGGGTTTTTTACACTCAGGATAATAAAAGTGCTAATGATTTCTCACTTTCTACAGAAAATTAAATGCTTAATAAGCTGAACAAGTTTCAGCTAAATTTCTCTAATTACCAACTTCAGTTTATTTTTTATTTGCTACATCCCTGTGGAAAATGGTACACAGGATTTCTAACGTTGCAATAAAACACTGGAAAATCTGCTTCCCTGTACTGTTTTTCATGGACTTACTGGTAATTGCTTCTTTTTTCTTTAATGACTATGAAACACGTATTCTAGAAAAGTAACAACAAAAATATAGAGGTTTTTAATGGTGATTTTGCATATCTCATATCTCCCAGGCTCATATATTCCAGGAAAAATGGAATAGTATTCTAGGCTGTCAAAAAAGTGTGTGACATCTACAGGACTAGATCCATTAAATGTGAGTTTTTTAAATAAATGTCAAGAAGTTAACTCAAGCAGAGTCTGCATCAGAAAGATGTGTTCTGCTAGAAAGGTTTTGTTTTAATCTCAAAAGAAATGGCACACGCTACTGGGGAAAAAAAAAAGTGGGAAAAGTTAAAACTAATTTTTCCAAAATACCTATTTTAGGTAAAAAAAAATCAAGAAATACCTAAAGGGAGGAGGAATAGCCTGTCTTGCGATGACCACTTCATGCATTTACTGAATAGAGACAAGACCTTTTCACCAGAATCTTTACACACACCTATAATTGTGAAAATATTCCAGCTGGTGACTGTCCATCAAGCTACCCACAAGAATCTGATGATTCTTGCCTATTTTGATTTCAATTATTATGGCAATAAAATGGGTTAAAAATATCTGAAATAAAACAGTATTATGAAAATTATCTTAGGGAAATAACATGATAGAGATACAATAGAAAATCATGAGTGAGAAATACTGCATGATTATTTTAAAATCTAGAAGTAAGGAAAAAAATTCATGATACTAATTAAAGTTCTCATTAGAATCCCATTATAAGAAAGAAGAGGAAAAAGCCTTTTTATTTCTCCAGAGACAGCTTTAGCAATATGAAATGAAGAAAAAAGGCTTAGTACCAAATCATTTGTGTCTCTTTCCCTTTCAAGCTCATACACAATGAATTGGATTGCAATTTATATGGTAAAAGGACATTAGCTAAATCACTGTAAATGTTTAACTATTCATAGTTTGCAACAAAGCAGAGAGCTGGTGGTGTGAGAGTATGCATTTCTGTGCTAGTGGAAAAGACTGTAATCTTCTGTACACTACACAGAATGTTTATATTGAACATTTGAAAGTGATAATTAGAGATAAACTTTCAGATTATATTTTTAATTTCTTCTGAATACAGTACTTTGGGAGTGAGATCACAGATCCTCTTCACATATATATATGTGTATATATATGTACTTTCCAATGCCTGATAAAAAAGCCTTTCTGTCCTCCAACTTTGAGGGATTATTAAGTGATAGGAACAGCGTGTTTTCTTCCTTATTTAGAAAATAGAAAATTGCATAGAAATATTTAGAAAATTGCAGGCAGAACAATGGGGCTTTGTGATCCAAGATGAAAACATCTACAATAAACTCTTGACCAGACTGCTGTTTCCTAGTTCATCACTCGTTTAGTGTACTAACTATAGGTGCATAAATTGTCAGTACCTACTATTTACTGACATGATTTATTATCAAAATTTAGATTAATATATTACCAAAACAGAAAAAAAAATTATGTTGATTCATCTTAGTATTTTTTAAGAAAATACTACTGCATAGTTAAGCCTTACAGCTCTAGCTCTGCAGAGAATTTTTAAGTCTGTGGATTTTTTAATAATCCGTGCAGATATGGGCAAACTGATCTTAAAGAAGAATTGAGTGCAAAACTGGTGCCATTCAGAGTCTAGGAGTGCCTTACAGACTTAATTTTCCAAAAGATTTGTATCTCAGATTGGCTTTTCAGATATTAACTAAAACAAAATGTCTCAGGATGTAGAAGAAAGAACTTTCTTCTTTGTTCTGTAGAAGAAAGAACTTTTGTACTTTCAAAGTTCTTATCTGGAAAGAAGGTTCCTGTTGGTGGAGTATGGTCACAAGCTCTTGGATGCAAAGACTGTTTTTCTTATACAACAACAGTGAAGGTTAGGGAGTTTTGGATTAGGACATAGTACATTCAAGTTTATTTTTGAATATATGAGGTTTGAATGCTATGAGAAATAATGACATACACAAAAATGTACGATAAAAAGTCTACCACAACTAAATGTCAACTGGATAAAATTGATTTTTCCTTATGAACCTGATAAGTTCCAGCTCTGTTCTCACACATAATTTGTCACACTTCAAGTCCTCTCTTCCTCATGATGAAAGACACTAACTTTCATGTGCTCTGTGAAAGAGGAACTGCCTTTCCTTCAGTAAAATGACAGATACTACTGTTCAATATAAATATATTTCTGCTGTATTTTCTATCTCGTGTTTCTGATTTTCCTCTCCATCAGTTTTTATTTATATGCTGCAATGAAACACCAGAATGTAGGAATGACCATGAAAGGTCATGTATGTCTCCTAATGTGGCTGACTCAAGGTACTTGAGAGAAATTTAAAATACCTCTGAGGCAGAGTAATATGAAGAAATCTCATTGTTCTTACTGTTACAGCCTGAGCTAAAACATGAAGGTAACAATAAATATCCCTTTAAAAATTGCTAACAACATTAAGTAGTCTTGATTGACACATTCCCTATACTCTTTAATTTTTTTTCTGTGAATTACTTATTTTCATTAGTAAAGCATTTTATGATTTTGCTCATAGTATATTAAAAGCTATTATACTTTTGCAGATTCAGATTCTTTTACTTACATGCTAAGTGTCTCTTATTCTTGACTATAACAGGAAAAAGAAAGGTTTTCAATTTAACATTATTATTCATGACATACATATCTAAACCTATTTGTTGTTTTATGCTGATTCTTTCTGCTTTTCAACTGCTTTTCACATCCTCTTTTAAACCATACTTTTTTATGGGTAGTATTCTGGAAAAATATTGATTTCAATACAGCTGTTAACATTGTCCATTCTGTCATAATTCAAGTTGTTATCACATATTGCAATGCGACATATTACTTATGTTTTCAGTAGCAAATTACTGATGACCTCTGCTAAGAAATCTGTAGGATAATTAGGGCTCCACTGGTTAATTTAGATATGATTAATATATAACCTGCATTGTACCCCACAATTTTTAGGTAGTTCCCTCCAGCATGATTGTCAATGATAAATTTTGTTTTTCTGGTATTCATTCATCTAGTTTATCTTCTTCCCCTTAAATTCTTATGGTTGTCCTTATAGCTGAATAATAGAAAGTTTTTCCTGCACTTCTCAGATTTCTGTTTCATTGCCCTCCCTTCCAGTTCAGTAGTAAGAATAAATGAAGTTATAATGAGAAAGTTCAGTCAATCATTTTATCCTTTTTTTCTATAATGAGAGTAGTCTGTATTATCATAAACTTCTTTTTTTCTGTTAGGTGTTTTTTGATCCTGCCTTCTTCCACACATACAGGAAAATGAAGTATTAAGTATCCTTTTCCTGAGGAATCAGAATTTCTGGACGTCTAAAGAAATTATGTTGTTGGGGTTTTTAAAATTTTATTAAACATAGAAAGTGATTGGCTTATGAAGCTTTTTTCCCCTTTTAAAATATGACAATCTCAAGGTACTTGGGAGAAATTGTGAAAAAGTTCATTTTTTTTGGTGATAAGTAATGACCCAGAAAATCTTCTTGAAAGAGACAATAAACTTCATGATCATTAGTTCAATTTCTTAAATATATGATGCACTATTTTTTTTCTCCTCTCTATGCAATAAGGAAAAATTTGGGGGGATATAATTTTGAGGTTTCATACATTTTGGTTGTTGTGCATAAAGTTACAGAAAACTTTTTGCAGCATGTAGGGCTTTACCAGCGTCACATTGTTATATATCAGAAAACAGCAGGTTTCATAGTAATCTTCCAAAAATTCTTGAGCAAAAACTAATGTAAAAAGTCATTTAACTTCTCAGCAGTATTCTTATCTTCCCTCACCGCTTTGTAGGGATTTAGAAGATCTGTTGGTTCTATTACAGTCATCTTCAAAATGTATTTTCATGGCTTCTGGGTATTGGTTTTAAAACTCTTTAATTCTTTTCTTGAAAATCCATTTTTACCCTTCTAATTTCCCTCTTTCTTCACTGCTGCTATGTCCTTGATTATTGATAGGCTTCGCTAAGGTCAGTCTTCTTAAATGCAGAGAATTTGCATGGTTGAACCAACATCTTTCTAGCTATTCTCATTCTCTAGACTCAAACAGGCCATTTTTTGGCCACCTGTCCCTGTGATGTTAAGAGATAGAATTCTCAGAAGACCCCACAGGATGAGACTTGGTAAAAAAAACCACGCAAAGTCTAAAATACTTATGTTGTCATGGACAAACTCAGCTTAATTTCATACTATGCTGCCAAATGTTGCACTGCTCTTGCACCAATCAGATTCAATATAATTTTTACCATCTGCAGCAAGTTAATGTTGTAAGAAAAGTTCATACATGATTAATTCCTTCAAATAGCTAATACGTTTCAAATTATTTAGCCAGTGTTTAAAAATATTTTGCCAGACACTAATTCTAACATATTACCAGCATTTCAGGAAAATTTGTCTACAGAATTGCTTCTTTCAGGTTAAGCAACGTTTTGCTTCTTATAAAAGCTTACATCATGATTATCTGTTGTTATGAATAATCTTAAATGTCATTCCTGCTTAACTTTTTTAAAGTCAGAAGAGAAAATTAATTTTGTTAAAGTTATTGCATTCAACATCACTGTTAAGTTCAGCTACAGACAATTGAGTAACCTAACTGAAAGAGGAAGAAATGAACTTCAGATAGAAGGGTGTCCTTAATGAAGAGCTCCTCTTCTCCTAATGTCCCAAAAAAATATAGTAAGAGGAAATACTTCCATACACAGCATTTTTTGAAAAATCGACAAAATATTAAGAAACAGCTCTTTCATCAGTTAAAATTCACACTTCTATTGTCAGTCAATTCAGCTCCTTGGTGTAATTCTCTATACCTCTAAAATTTTCATTTATTATTATTATTATTATTATTATTATTATTATTATTATTATTATTATTATTATTATTATTATTATTATTATTATTATTATTATTATTGTTGTTGTTGTTGTATTTATTAAAATCCTTGCTTTTAAACAGATGCATTGATGGATAATCTGAGACCAGTAAGTTATTGAGATTTTAAAGCTGAAAAGTGGCTGTTTCATAAACTTATCTTCTCCCAAAATTTCACAACAATATTTTGTGCTCAGGTTGGCATGTACTGTGAATTTACCAGAGAAGTCAAAAGAAATTTCTTAAGAATAATCACAGAAGATCATACTTCTCGGTTCTATAAGGTTTTGAAACCACACAGTATGAGTTTTTTTTTTCTTGTGGTATCCAATATCAAAGTAAAAGGAACAAAGTAGATGACATAAAGATGTATCAGGGATTGAGCCAAAATTTCATGATCCCAAACTAGTTAACTGTATAGGCCTTTTGAAACTATTTCAGACCATACTTCTAATACCTTTGGTTTAACAAGATGGCTAGACTTCTACTTATTAAAAGTTCTGCAGAACTTCTGGCAATCGTTTTGCATCTGAAGTGTTTGCACTGTTTACAACACGGGTCTTGCTTTTTTTTTCTTAATCATCCTCTTTGTTATTGCATTCTGTGTAAAGCCTTAATTTAATTCTTGATGCTTCATTTCACCACCTAGAAACGAAGCTGTTTGATATGAAGGAGTACTCAGCTACATAAGTTTCTGTGACACAAGCTATAACCTGCTAATTTGCATCCTGTGAAAGGCTGCCTGTTTAGAGAGACCTGAGACAGCCTTGGAAAGCAGGGAGAGAATTAACAATAACTACCTTTTTAAGTGTGCAGCTGTGAACTGCAACAATCCTGGACATGCCATTTTATAATGGCTTCCCTAATGAGAACGTTCTTTTTGTTATTGAGGGTTCTTAACTCTTTTGCTTGTTTCTGTCTTGGTTTTCAAGTGTTAGCAATCGTTACTGTAGCAGCTTGTTCATCATACTGAGATATTTCCAAGTTCCTATATAAATATCAGCCTTATTCCTCCTTTCTGGTGTTAAGAGAGCTGGAAATGGCAAATAAGTATTCTTTACTTTAGTATTTTGCTTGTTATCTAAAACCAGCAGGTGAAGGAATAAATTATAGGCAAAGTGTACTTTAAAGTCATTTAAGCAGTGATGATTCTGAAAAAACAGATTCAGTTCCAGTTTAAAGTTAATATTGGAATTGTTTCTTTATCCAAATTAATTGCTCCATATTTAAGAGTTAGGAATTTATCTGAGCGTGCTCAAAAGAGATTATTTATGACATAATAAAATAATAAACAAAAGCACTGAGGAAATAATAAGTATCAGGTCTTGGAATCTCAGCCTGGGCAGGGCCAGTCCCTCTCTGTTCAATAACTGCCTGGTCTTTACAAGGTTCCTATGACAAGCTCCCACAGATGATTTTATTTAATCAGAGGCTTTTTTTCATGTCCAGTGTGTCCTTCCTCTGGAGGAAAACTCTACAGTTACCATTTTTCTCGTGACTTTACTTGCTAGCTGCACATTATTTTTAGGACAACTTGCATGTTCAGGTGTAAGTGGATGCTGTCAGTATTGTACAGCATTGAAGTTCACTTGTAAATTATCAGGATATTTTAATTTTGGAAAGAAAAGCATCCCATTTCCTTTGAGATGACTGAACTTATTTTTCCTTATTGAGTGTTTTCATCTTGGATGGTGTTTAGTAATTTTCTTCAGCATGCTTGTTCAGCAGCTACATTTTTTTCTGTAATTTTAATAAAAGGTACAAATATGGTTAGAACAAGGTTATATGTCACTAACTGAGAGGCCATAAAATGTGGTTGAATGTGACAAACACTTTTCACCATGCCAAGGATGCTTTGCTCAGACCTACCCAATGGCAAAGACATGTCTTCTCATATAGTAATGTAAGCTGAAATTCATATTGTATATTGATATTATATAGCTGAGCTCACTTTCATTGAAAAACTGTGAAAGACATTTTTGAAGGAAGTGAATTAATAAAAATCATGATACTGTCTACCCAGCACAGAGACAAGTTCATGTGACCAGTTATGGAGCTGAAAAAAAAGATGCAGAAAGCAGAGTACTTAGCCACAGAATGATTCATTTTTAAAATTAGGAAGAGAACCAGAAACCTTAAATGCAGATTTAATATGAATCCTGGCTGCCTCAATTGAGAAAACCACAGCCAGACTGTTTTAACAGCAGGCATGCTTGGCTTTATGTTCTTTTATGCTCCTGTCACATATACAACTTGTCCAGGTTGCTAATTCAACCTCAAGAAGTGGCCATTACCTTGAAAAAAATTTCTTATTTTCACCCTTCTCATAAATATAAATACTTCTACAAGAGGACTAAAGTGTTAAGCTGTGACTTTGATGCTGAAAATATTGAGCAACAAGCTATGCTGGTGAGTCTGAAGGGTACTTGAACTGGCTGTCTGCAGCACTTTGCAAGGGAAGGTTTTATAAATTAGTTTAAAATTGCTTTGTTGTTGCTAGTTGGCAATGGCAACTATGATAGCCATAACTGAGTCTTTTGAATCTTCTAAGTGCTGACAACATTAATTGATCTGTATAATATTCATATGGGGTAGATTATGTCTCTCTTTTAATCAAAGAAACTGTTTCAGGAGCTCAGGAAAGTTAATAGTGGAGTTTCCACTGACTTCAGACACGTTTCTCAACTATGACATTCCTAAATGCCAGGCTGCTGATTTTCCATGGTGCTAATGGCTTGTAACTCAGATCAAGGTCAATTGGATCTGCTACAGTGTGTGAAAATGAGGTCACAGGAATAGAAAGCTGAGCACAAAAAGGCTCTGGGAAGGCAGGAAACTGGGCAATCGGCTCTTGAAACGACATAACTGAAGCTGAAAGGGAGATTCAGAGGCACATAAAAGGTTCAAGAACTGAGGCTCTCCAGTTGGTAGCCTTTAGCAATTGGTGTACACCACTCTATTTACAATTCTAAAACCAGACAACATTACATTACAGAACTTTGGCAGCCCTCTGTGGTGTCTCCCACTTGTGAGGCTTTTCATTAGCTAGTGCTTGGCCTTCCAGAAAAGGGAAGTCAATGAAAGTGTGAAAGTGTTCAGAGCCATTTGCCAGAAATATCTTCATGCTTATGTGACATAACTATGAAAATTAAATTCCCTACAAACTGGTAATATAACAGTAAACACCGGTGAAGGAAGATGCAAATACATATGAAAGACTGCGTGAATTTGGTAATGTCCCTAATTTTATTTTATTTATTTTTTATTAATGCAATGATAATTTTCACAAATATATAGGGTAAATAGCAAAGGAAACCAAAAGAGCTAATCTAAAAGAATTTTCTGTGCATTGTACTTCCAGTTAAGGAAGTTACTCCTGTCTGAAATGCAAATTGGAGGAAACGCAGTGTAATATAATGGGCATGCTACTAACAGCAAGTAGTTATTGGTCACAGGAACTATACCAACCTTCTGGGGAATACACCTGGTTTCATTTATAGGGAAAAACCTGTCCTCTGGATTTCAAGCAGGGAAATAGCAAATGAACTGTCTGAAATTAAGACTGGCAGCCAATATGGTTGTTCACTGATTTGGGGAAAGGACTGCCTGCTGCATACAGAATGTGAAACCATGAGGCATTGGTGGTAGGACTAGAAGGGAGAATCAGAAATCTGTGACTGACTTGAAGAGCATAAACAATGAAACTAGGACATATTTTTGGTCATAGAGGGCTGAATTGGGTACTGAAATCTTTCACTGTCCTAGGGGACCCAAAGTGAAATTTTGGGTTGTTACTTTTATAGAAAGTCCTGTCTCCTGATTCCACAGACCAACAGGACATGTCCACTATGGTATTGCTAAAAGTTCAAGCCATGGAGAACTTCAGATGACAGAAGTAGAAGTATTTGATTAAGTTCTTATGCTTGGAAATTACATTTCCACAGGACTATCTCCTATTATTTTTCTCTCATTGTCTGGCATGACGAACAATGGAATCCCACCACATCTATTGGCTGACATGTCCCTAGTTAATGTATTTGACAACTCTCAAGAGCAGGATACAAAACTGAAAGTTTTGCAAAATCAGAAGCAACGTTTTGTAAAATCAGAAGCAAAGCATTTGATTTCCTTTGCTACCTTACATCATATTTATGAGGCTGTAATTTGGCTGGCTTCATTGCAGTGTCTCCTGATTTATGACAGTGTCACTGGGATCAGAATTGTGCCCACAGTCTCCATGTTGTAAAGACAAAATAAAGTCTGCTAAGTGTTTTAGTGGCAAGACAGGTCACTGAGGATGTAATTATCTCTAATTGGCACTTAACACAAGCTGAAATATTCTTTATGTGCTGCTGAATGGCAGCTCAGAAGGGTGTGAAAGTCTTTTCTATCAAGCAGCAAAGTGGAAAAAATCCCAAAAGAACTTATTTTAACTCTTGTCCTTTGAACTGAGCGCCCACATGCTCATTACAAATGGGAACAAGTGCACCAACACCTATGGGAAATGACTCTTGGAAAGTAATTTTGTTGTCTGTATAAATGATCACTCTATCGTATTTCACTATAACATAAAAATCTCTCTAGCTACCAGCACAACTCAACATACTTTTTCTTAACAAATTAATTCATGTTCCATCTTTTTACTGCAATGAACTACCAAGTGACAAATGATACAGCATCTCCCTGACAGTACAAGGATGACTATGTCCACATTGACATAAAAGAGGTATTTCTCTATAAATATGTAATCTTTTCAAATGCTTCTTACAAATTCTTTAAGGGTTTTACTGTCCCATTGGCACCTGAACAGTCCAGGTTCCTGATACCATCTTCTAGTACCTCTTCTGTGAATTAAGAAAAAAATTATTTTCATTTCATCAATCATAGCTTTTAGGCAACTGGCTACAAACTATTTGCTATTTTGTTTACTCTAAATATGCTTTGCAGTGAAAAAAGTTATTAATGATTACAGCCTTCTCTAAGTGTTATCATCTCATTCTTAAGTGATTTTAACTGTTAGTTAGGTACCTTTGAAAGGCTAACTATGTTTTCTTTTTAATTTCTTGTAAAAAAATACACTTTTCTATACAGTTTCATCAGTTGTGATTGTGGTACTTAAAGCAGAAGATAATAGCACCAGCCTAGAATGAAAATCAGATTTCCTAGATGACCTAATGATGAGACATTTCACCACTCAGTGAATTTGCAGGACAAACAGAGAGTAGCATGTATTGTTCAGAAGTTTTCATTAATGTTCCTTAAAGTGCTTAGAGTACTGGCAAGGAAATAAAGCCAAAAGCAAGAGGTTGTCAGGCAGAAAAGGTGTGTGCAGCCTTATGTATTTGTAGATTGTTTTCTATTCCTGTGTTGCATTGAATGCACTGGAAAAATAGCTATAATATCCCTTCTTATGTAACATTTTGAAGACCTTCATGTACTCATAATGTTAGTATTCTTCATTTTCTCACACCTGTTATTGCAAATTGTTTCATAATTTGGGATAATTTTTTTCATCTTCATACATTAAAGTTTAAAATATATTAACATCAGACTTTCTTCATGAGTATGTCCATGAAAACATTTTGTTCAAAAAGTAAGAAAGTGGTCTAATTTCTGAATCACAAAAAGAGAATTCATGAAAATTTTATCACTTCAAGAAATATTATTAAATTAGTGTTTTACTAGAAAATACTTTATGACTTTTTGTGCAATTTACTTGTTTAAATAACACAAGATAACAGAAGAAAGATTATATTAAAGACCCAAAATTAACTTCTTAAACATTGTGTTTTCTGGATTTCATTGTCCCTTCACCTTGCAGTTTTGGCAGATAATTTCATATATATGATTCTTAGCAGTTTAAGACTGGGGTGCTGTACAATATGTATAAACTTATTCAGTATGATACAAATGGGAGAATTCTCAACCTGCTCAGATTTTGTTGTAGAGCTCAGACCTCAGAGCACATGGTCCCTGCCTTGTCTTTGACAACCCAATGCATGTGGGTTCCAAGTGTATCAGAAGAAAAACAGCACATTACTACTGATGCTTCTGGTTATGCTTCAGCCCAAAAATCAGCACAAAGGGAACAGAGAATGCATTCTACCTTTCACACATGGAAAACATGGTGAGATGGTATGCATTAATGATGATACATTCAAATCTATAAGCAAATTCTAGTACCTCAGAGCCTGCTGACTTACAGTGCTGTTGGAAATGAAGTCACACAGACAACATGGAAAGTAACTTCAAATTTAGAAAGAACTAAATAATGTGTCTGGAAAGAATAAGGAAGTAGACCTGAAGCTATATCAGTCCAAATATTTCATCTGCATATAAGGCCACAAATTGCCTCAAAATAAGGTCTAGTTAACATATAGTTACTGGGAATGTTAAAAAAAGAAGCTGAAGTTAAATATGCTTTTATGTACAGCTAGATTTCACAGCTAGAAATTAGTGGCAAGAGTGCAGTGGCAAAAAAATCTAGCAATGCCTTCAAAGGAATAGGAAAGCTGGACTGAATAAACACAAAATAAAAGATGGCCCAAGCACAGTAAGACTAACAAAATTAGAAAGTTATGTCTCAGATTTCCACATTAAAAAAACCCTAACTAATCAAATGATTTGTGCAATGCCAGTTAAGATCTCCGAAAAGACTAGAAACCAAATTCTGATTTGTTGTTGCTACATCTTGAAAAATTTGACTTAAACTGGTCATACAAAAAAATTGGACCAATTTCTCTCTAAGAGGGTTTGTCTGTATCAGATTTAGCAATGAGATTTGAGGACAGAGAAGTTATTTCTCAATTTAAAACACGTATCTCTCTCATGTACAGATATGTACATATACATTTATCCATATACTAGAAATATATATACACATATAAAGTATAAAACATACATATATTTCTTACTTACACATTCAGGAACAT
The DNA here is from genome assembly GCA_013396995.1 of Dicaeum eximium. NCBI lineage: Eukaryota > Metazoa > Chordata > Aves > Passeriformes > Dicaeidae > Dicaeum > Dicaeum eximium. Next base: position 956,554 of record VWZP01006417.1, read on the forward strand.
AAGAATTAGCCTTGATTTTAGAGACCTATGCCAGAAATTCAGATCACCTCATAAAAACAAACAGCATTTTAAAAAATGTAGTGTCAACTAGTATGCTGGAACAAGTTTAAACAGAACTTTGGAAAGCAAGACATAATTGTTTCAGAGAAGCTATTTGTCTACCAAGTTATTTTGAATTCCTCTAAATATTTATAAAAATGAAAATCATCATAGATATGCAAAAATCATAGCTCTTCAAAGGTTATGTCATGCTCTAGTGAACCATTTTCCATATGCATTTGTTAAGGATAAATTCTCAGTATTGTAAGATCGCTGTATAAGCCTAACAGCTCATTAACTTACTATTGTTTTTAATGACATTAAAAAGTATTACAGAAACAAACAGTGCTTGGCAAATGGAAATTCAAATTTCTGCTTTTCAATAACTTAGTGTCTTACTGAAATGAGTACAAAAGGATCAGATTGCTTTTAAAGTATTTAGCTAGGCTTTTATATACAGGAATGATCCCTCTTTAAAAAAATAAAAATTGTACAATTCTATGTGATCTAGCCTTTACAGGATCTAGTCAAAAAAGAATGAGAATAAATCACCCTCATTAAACCTGATAGTCTATTATGTCATCAGATACTGCAAACTCCCTACTACTGCTATGTAGGCATCATGTATGCTCCTGTGAACATATCTGGAGATTAAATGTTAAGCTCAAAAGCACTGAGCTTAACATTACGAATTGCAATAAGCAACAGAGTCAAATTTGCATTTTCTATGCTTAATTACAAATAGGTTCTATATTCTGCAAGTTAAGGCAGATTTCAGAAATTCAGAGCTCCTATCAACTTCAATTGAACTGAAAAAATAAGAAGAAGGGGCAGAGGAATAATACTGAATTATTCAGGCTATATCCTGAAGTTCTGGGATCTTACATTGAATCTTACTGTAGAGTGCCCGAGAGAATGGAACCACCACCTGAGTGAAAACTCCAGAGTGAAAATGGGATTATAGAAAAATTACAAAATTAGCTGGAAAGGGTTTCTTCCTTCATACTCTCCAGTTTTGAGGTCCTCACTGGAGAAAAATACATGTACAAGTATTTGTTCTTGTAAAGAGAAATACTAATTAGGAAAAAAAGCAAATGGTGTGAAAAGTTAGTGACAAAACAGTATCAATTACAAAGCTGTGGCCTCTGATTTTTTAAAGCATGGAAGTACTTAAAATGAGAATATGATCAGAATAAAAATTGTAAACAGCAGTGTGCTGTATATGAATATCCTATATATAGCCACATGTTACAGCATTACTGATAATTATATATTCAGTGCCAGTAATCACTCACATGGATATTTTGTGCTAGGTATTTTTGAAATTAAGCTGGAAGTTTCAGTCCTTTCTCTGGCTGGCAGTCACAGGAGCTTCTTTCTCTTTTGCTGGAGCACACAAGACAGCAATTTTTATCTCTAGTAATATCTTTTCTTAATCTCCTTTCAGACGGACTGCCTGTCTCAATTTGAGACCAGAGTGATTTAGAGTTAAAAGAACTTGTATAATAGAGATGTGGCATGTTTAAATCCTCTCCTTAGGAACATAAAAGTCAATTAGAAGAATGGTCTGGCAGACAGTGTAGAAAAGGACTGGGAGGGAATTCATGTCTAGTAAATCATCCAGAACTTTATCAAAATGCAAAGCATAGTTTAACTGTAAATATGGTATAAGATAAAAGCTTATTTGGGGTCGAATTTTTTTTTCTGGACATGGGAAGCTGGATAGCTTAGATAGATAAAACAAAAGTAGAAATCAGAGAAAAACATCAGCTGTGCTACACAGGTATTCCTCACCCCAAATTTTCAAGTATTGAGAAAAACAGGAAGCAAAAAAGCAAAGCAGATTGGAGAAAATTATTTTTGGTGGCCACATCCTATTTATTTTTAAATAAACACAATTTTTAATGACCCAATTTTAATGTTAAAATATTCCATTGCAATCCAGAAGAGATCTAGAAAGACTAGGAAAAAAAATCTTTCTGTGAAGAATGTGTTGTCAAAAAGGTCTGGCTTGTGAAAAGCGTTACAGCACTTTGTTCCACCACCTTATTCTTTTGTGAGGTAATCCTCAAATCTTCCCTAACGTTTAGAAGATAACAACAGCTTTAAAATGTTACAGTGCTTGTGAAGAGTCAGAGGAAGACACGGTGATGCTGAGAGCAAAGCTTCCTTCCACCACTCTCCCCTGGCTGTAGGATTCTTCTCAGGCAGGCTACACCACCCCTCACTTTAGGAAAAACCATCTCTATGGTGTCTGTACCTGCCTCCAGAGCAAAAGGATTCTGCAATTGGCTTCAACACCTCCCAGCAGTGATATCATGGCACAACACAGTGGAACTTCAAAAATGCGGCGTCTGGAACATGGTCTTGCTCTCTGCATATGCCTAAGAAGAGAGAAGGGAGAAGGATGGGGACTTGAACTGTAGCTGAATGAAGTGTGGCCATATGGACACTTTTTCACTGTCTACAACTCATGTTTACATGAGGTGTACAATCATCTTTACAATCTCCAAATTCCTCATGAACATAGCTTCTGTGATTATTTAGGAAAAAACAGATTACTTAGTTATTAGTATTTCTTCAAAGAATAATTTTTTCCTATCTTTGTATTCATTTCAGCCAATCCAGTCATATTGTTATTACAGAACCATTGTTTGCCTGACCTTCTGACTCAGCCACTACAGCTGCTTTTCAAAGAACACTCATATTTTTAGTCCAGTCACTGCAAAGGCAGGAAGTGGGTAGCTAATGACCTACATTTTGGCTTGTCTGTTGGTTTGCACATGGGGAGTATTTGCTCTTTACTAATCTGAATTTAGCTCCTGTGTCAGTTACAAATAACACAGTGAAACAAGTACCTGCTGGAACTTGTGCTGCCAGGCATTCTGACTGCTCCTCATACACCCCAAGAGTTTTCATTCTTCCCACAGGTCACTCAGGAACAGCCATAGGGACCCTTGGGTTTCCATGGGTTGTATGCACCTTTGAAGAGACATTAATATACCATAAATTGTGTACATGTGATTTGAAGAGTACAGTGATTTTCAGTTTCCTCCCACATAGGTTTAGTCCATCTAATTAACTAATTATTCCATGAGCATGTATCACAGGCCAATGGGCATAAGGCTGACACAAAGCTACCAATAACCTTTGCAAAACAGAGTATTGCCAGCTGTACGTACACATTCCTCAGCAAGAACTCAACACTGCTTCCAATGGAGCAACTCTTGTGCTTAATAGTGGCAACAGACTCCTTTAGAGCACTCTGTGCCTTGCAGCGTGTGAAACAACTCTTGGCTGATATCTCTCCTGCTTGACCATTTTGCTGACTTACTGATACTTGTAGCCTGAGCCACTCAGTCTAGTCCTTTCCAGAATTAAGCCCAACGTCCACAGTTCTTGATCCAGTCCAGCCATTCTTCTAGTGCTCAGAAAACAGACTACAGCCATGCTTGTCTGGCTTATCCCTCTTGAGGACACTGTACGACACTAAAGTCATTCAATGTCAGCTCAGCTTCCTTTCTTGGTTTTGAAAAGCTGACAGCACTCTGCAGTGAAATGCTTTCAGAGACCCTGCAAGGCTTTGTCTTAATAATTAGAATTCTCTTCCATGTAACAAAAATCAGTCCACACAATCTTCTGCCTGGCTTTTTTTTCCCTAGAAGTGTGAAATGAGGGAAGGACAGGGAAGCTCCCAGTAGAAACTTTCGAGAGTGAGGGTGGGGAGTGCATATGGTGGTGTTGAAAAACTAGTCGCAGAGCTGATGAGAGCTTTTCTGTGGAGACAAGGAGGTGGGCAGAAAAAGAAAGGGATCTGTATGCTCGTAGAGTGTTTTCTTTTTTATTGTAAGCATAAATAACCATTCATATTTTCTATGCAGTTCTTTCTCATCAGACAATTGCTAGCATTCGAAACACTGGATTAGAACTGGCAGGTTGGAACTGTCATACTTTGTTAGTTTCCATCGAGATTTATTTCTTCCAACGAGTAAAATGAAACTAGACTGTGCTTTAAAATATTACTTTCCCTGTGCTACAAACCAAAATATTTAAAGAAAATGTCTTTTTAAATTAATTGTTTATTAACGTTTTACTTGAAAATGAAATTATGGGACAACTTTTTTGTGATATGTTTTAAAAATTAAAAACTGCACACTAAGGAGTTATCAATGGAAAAATTTGAAGTTTTGTAAAAATAAAGGGAAAATAAAGAGTGTTGATTCTTGCTTCTTGTTAAAGCATTCCAAGCATGTAATCCAGCTACCTCCCAGGTCACATTTTCTGGTGTCAGATGACAGCTAATGAAGTTCATGCTTTCTGAGGGAAAAAGGCTGAAGAAAAAAAGCATGTTTCTTTTTCACTGGAAAAGCTTTACTTTGAGCTTACAAAACATTTCTGTCTTCCAGAGAAAGACATATTTTGTAGTGTGTTTCTGATTTTATGTACTGTGAGAGAGAGACACACACCATTTACATTTAAAAGAGGTTGTCACATTTATTTTTCCATTGAAAATGTAAAGTTTTTAGAGAAAACCCCCAAAACTTGTGGAGTTTTCAACACAACCCAATGCATTTTCCCTGAGATCCTATATGGTTTATATTGAATTTCCTCCAAAACCAGACCTAATTTTTTTTTTTTTTTTGCTGGCAGTGTTAGTCAGTTAAAATTTTGACCTGAAAACCTTTTTAACCAGGTATTTTTATATCGTCTGCACTATTATTTTTCTGCTCCACCTACATAACCAGGATATTTGTCTCAAAACTCATATTTTCTTACTTAATTTTTGATTGTCAAATTGCAGCTGATTTGAATTCCACAGACATATTCTTCTAACTAGTTCAAAACCATACATCCAAGACACATGAAAAATATCTTTGATAGGAAGCCAAATAAAATTAATTTAAAATTGTAAAGATAGCAGTAGTTACTATTTTTTTTTCAATAGAAGCATCTGCTAGAAGAAAAATTTATAGCTTATTCCCATAGTGCCCATCGAAGAAGTACAATGGACAAGCAGCAAGTTTTTAAGACTTTGAGTCTTTTAAAGGCTCTTGACAACATCTTTTGTTATCCCCTCAGATATCATGTTGCTGGATACCTATGAATACCACAACAGAATCAGGGGAAGATATACCAAAGTTTTCAAAAATAAAAAGAGTAAGAACCACAGCAGAATTGTCAAAACAGGAGAACTTTAATAGGAAGATATAAATCACAGAAATTTGTTTGAATAGAAGCAATGTAATTACCAGGTCAAGATGATTTCTTTTGTTTTCCATAAATAAAATTACATTTAAGAGCATGTGAAGTGTTTTTCTCTCCTCCTAGGAAAATGGTGTGAGCACAGTTTTAATATTTATGTGTTTTTCCTTATAAAAATCCATGAACAAAGGACTTCACCACTCTAAAGGTTACACAGAATTTCAACAATAGGTTTAGTTGATTTGAATAGCCTTTTGGCATGTTGATTTATGCTATAAGAGTGGCCAAGGGCTTTAACAGTTTAAACAGGATAATGGGGTAGAGAAAGCATGCTGAGCAAATGCATTCCAAGATTTAAGGACTTAAAATGTCTGAATTAAACTAAACTGACATATATTCATTCTTAGCAAATTTGCTGTAATTATATCGGGAATGTCTGAAACAGGACCGGGATCACCTGCCAGCTGATCCGAGGGGGATACTGGCTCCCATTACAGGAACCACATCTCAAGCTGTTGGCCACATACCTAGACATTAAGCAAATGGAGCAATATCCCAGTTAGTATAAAAGCATTACAGAACCAAGGCCACTTCAGCTTTGGCCAATATTTATTGAAGATACAGACAGCTATGAAATAACAAAAAGCCCAAACGAAGTCATCCAAAGTAGCAGAAAAAATATGTTAGTGAATTGATCTACAATCAGTACAGTAGGATGGCACAATCATGCACTAGAATGAAATCAATCACTTAAATATCTGAGGTCTCAGAATTCTGAGAGGAGAAGGATTGGTTTAATGGATAAATAAAAATGGCTATAAACTCAATTTGTATTTTAATAAGCATTTTATTGCTCTTTGACTTAAACAATCTGTGAAGTTCAGTAAAGCTCAATTAAATCTGGGTCATGTGGAGAGCTACTTCTCTTCATAGTCTTATACCATGTCATCCTGTAAAATTGTTGATCAACTCTGTTTTCCTTTTCAGACAAATTTGGTGATTGCCAAAATTTTTTTCCCTGCAGTGTGTTTCAGTAACCGCCCCACAAGGCTTTCAGATCTGGTGTAACACTCCTCTCTTCTGGCATAGGACCTGGGGGACATGCATGAAGTATTTTATTTTATTTATTTATGCATGGAAACTGACATTTTGGTTCAAGATGAACCTGTGTCACATTTCTCCTTTCTGATCAAGTATCAAAACTGGTCTAAGCAACTTTCCTGGGCACCTACTGGCCAGTGTGAGGTGGGTGCATGGAACTAAGTGGGATTGATGTGGTTGCCCTTATCCTCTTGGCTGGCAAGGTGACTGAAGAGAAGGGTTTGCACAAATCCATTAGGACATGTGTGCATCTTTGCAGAAAACAAAAAATGCAATAAGAATCTCCAATAATCTTTGTTACAACTTCACTTACATGCATAAAAAGCTGCAGTTTATATCATTGCCTCTTTCTCAGACATTTAGGCAACTCATCTGGTGGATTCAAGATTAATTATAACAGCTCCCTTTAGAGAATTCAGACTACTGCTGCACCAGAGAAATCCAGCAGAGCTGAATGGCCAATATGTAGTTATTCAGACTTGGAATGCAGCCCTAACCATGCATTTTTTAACTTCTAGCTCCTCTAGTATCAAGCATATCTTCTATAGCTGTTATTAACAAGTCTTCTAAAACCTCAAAGTTATGAAGTACATCTATATAGATCTGCATACATAGGGTTTTTTCCCCTTTTGCCATGACCACAAATATCTTATTGAGAGAAACATTTTTTTCTTGTTTTGTGTTTTACCAATTCTCACATACCATTTTCCTACTTTGTGTTTTTGAATTTCAACATGACCTGGAAAGAATTTCACACTGTGATGCATTTTCAAAACAGTTTTGCTACTTTGAATGTAAATTTTGTAGGTGCAAGGAGCACTGACATAGCTGCTGTAGAAATTGAAAAGCTTTAAGCAGGTGCAAATTAATTCACTTTGTCCTAAGAACTTACACCTGGTAGAGAGCTCTCCTTAAAACCAACCTGCATGGGATGGAGCAGATTCCTTACAAACTGAGACAAGTGCTTGTGTTGAGTTATTGAGGGTGAGTTCTGCTGCAGGACCCTCCTAACCCTGATAAGCAAATACAGAAGGACAAACTGATGAGTTTGGAGAATCTGAGTCCCCTAAAGACAAGTCCTGTAACTCTTGAGAAAAATTGGTTTTGGTTCTCTTTTTCTGTATTATAGAAACCATACATATGTGTACATCACGGATAAAAGTAATGTGACAAAATCCTAAAATTGGAAGTTATTTATAGTGAACTCTTCTAAATTAAAACCCAGCTGTATGACTCTGATATGGGTTAGGAATATGTATATTTTCATGATGTTGCTTGATTTGCTAATCCTGAGAAATGCAAAATAAAAAAAAATTGCCTTGAGTACTTCATTCCAAATGGGTAAAATAGATGTCCTGAATTTCAGAAGTTCTTCCTTACAGATAGATAGTTGCCAAACAACTCTGTTTTAATGAGGTTTCTTTAAATGTGTTATTTCTCTTCTACTGACATGTTCCAAATTCCTTTCCTATTTCTCCTCTTTTTCATTTTCTTCATTCCTCTGCTATTTGCTATTTGTTTATTGTATGTTTCCCTCTAATATCTCCTTTATTTTAATTTTGGTGACTATGTCTTACTCTCCCTTTACTCTAGAGGTGGGTTTCTTTATGTATTCAGAGAAAAGCCATGGAATATCTGCCGGTCCCTTAACACACACACCCACCCACACACCCACCCACAAACACCCACCCACACAAATACAGACACACTCAAATCCACTGGGTGCTAAGCTTGCTGCAGCTCCTCCACTGGTGCTCTTCTTTTTCTTACAGAATATTGGCTTTTTTTTTTTCCTCCTACTCAGCTCCCTGTACAGAAATCAATGTTCTGCTACACTGACTGGAGTGACAGTAATGCAGGAGACACCAGCCCAACAGCACAATGCACAAAGGACTGTTCTCCAAAAATTCCTCTCTGCTAAAAAAGGAGGAGGAAGCCACATTTTGTTTCCTCCATGGACAGAATAGCAGCCCCATTTTTTTCCTGGCTCCTCTGCTCCTCTCCTCCTCCCTCATTCACCCTCAAATCCAGAATTGAATAGTCTAGGCTTACAGGATACTAGTTCAAAGAAATGACTTAAAAATTGTTTCTCTTTTATTGTATCATAATCTGGTACAAGAGTCCAAAACATAAATGCTGTTGCTCTCTGAAAGGTAAAGAGAGGCCAGCAAAATCTTTGTGGGGGATTAGTGTTTTGTTCCCTCAGATTAGGAGACATTAAAAAAAAAAAAAAAAAAACCAAAACAAAAAAACCCAGGTTGAATCCTTGACAGTATTTCCCTGAGTTAATCTCCTCTAGCTGCTGTTGGTATTTGCAGTGTCTAACAATGTCAGTCTCTTCTGGTTATACCGTGCAATCGGGTATATTGTGGAACAACCCACACACTGGCCAGTCAGGAGAGTAAAATAACACTCTGGTGTTAGAAAAGGGGTGACAATGGATGTCATTTTCAGCTGGGAAAGCTTGAGAGATGATATAGAGAGGTTCAGTATGTTTCCAGTGAGTTCAACATATTTGTCTTCACAAATTATTCTTTAGTAGTTCCTGCTTTTTATTTCTTGGTGGCTTTTTTCCCTCTGTCATTATTCAACATCTGATATTTTTCCCCTGTGAAATAAAACATAAGGAGTAAAATCACTGTTTTATGGGCTGTTTGTATGGGCATTGTTGATATAGAAAATCTGAGGCTGTTTTGGTTCATTTTTCATGCTGAAGTATCCTTGGTTTTATTTCCTGATACGATGAATAAAACGACTGCACTCGGACTCAGCGCTGGGGCGTGTAGCTGGAACTGCATTGAGGAGACCAGTCAGGAGTGTGTTTAGACAATCACAGGCTCTGACCTGCAGAATTAAGGTTATCAGAGCCTGGTGGATTTTCAAATGGCTTCTGTTAAAAATTGGCTGAGAATTATGTGGGGATGGGTAAAGGGAGATTTTGTTTTGCTTCTTGAAGTGGTGCAACTAACCCTATACAAGACTAGTGCTTCACACTTGGCTGTTCTCCCCCAGCCTTTCAATAAATGTATTTGATTTGAAAAAATGAAAGAGAGGGGATAAAGTAGAGGTAAAGTAGTTAGAGGCTTACTGGCACAGGAAGGTTACACAGCTACCTGTGTTACGTTTTTTTGCTAATGTGACCCACTGAACTATTTCACAGTGATCTCTAACATGGAAATTTGATGCAAAAATATTTACCACTGGGGTTCACTTTTTTCCTTGGAACTATGCTTGCTGTAATAGTACTTCAGCATGGACAAATACAGAACCACACTTGTACCAGGAAAAATATAGAAATTAAAGATTATTTTAATTGCCTTCAGCAGTTCTCTATATTGTTTCTGAGTGAAAGTACAAGCTTGAATATTTTGAAAATTCTTTTTTTTCTCCTTATTTTCTTCTATTTTCCTTGTGTTTGAAAAACACTCATTGTAACAATGCTGAGCAATAGAAGTGGGGTTTTTTTATTTTCAAAGCATTAAACAAGGAACGACTAATTGCATTAGCTGTTTGGCACAGGCTCAACACAGCCTTCACCCTTCATTCAATTAGAGCTTGCTTTGAATTTGGTGAGGTCAGATTGCATCCCAGTTAGGTGTTATGACTCAGATCATGTCCTACCCATATTTTTTGCAATTACTGAAGTAACACTAAGAACTGTTGACAAATGAGGTACATTTCATTAGGTCTGTTTAGCAGATGGAGAAAGCAGGTCATGACAAAAGGAAATAACTTAATAGCAAATGGCAAAAACGGTCATTAGTCCTGGTGAAGCTTGAAACTGTGTTTTGATATGGGAGGGGCAAAAATGGAAAGAAAGGATTTCATCTCCCTTGTTTGAGTACATTTCTCATCTTGCTTGAAGTGAGGAGGTACCACAAACTGATGTACCCTAATTTGGTATATGTGGCATAAGGAATTCTGATGGGACCCCTTTCTTTTTCTCTGCTTACAGATGCACACATGGATGAACATTTTGTCCATCTCCATAGAAAAACTGCAGTGGATTACACAAATTACAGACATCCACCTCTTAGCAGAAAATGATCTAGTAATCCCAATTAAAACAAGCACTGCCTTATAGTGAAGGTCACTCCCTATAGTTCATTTATAATGACAGCCACACTTCAGTGGTCCCAGTCAGCCCAGTTATGTGTCCTGGTTCCTGTGGCTCATGCATTAAACCTACACCAGTCTGCCCTCTGCCATAAGGGCCTTCGCGTTACACTTAGAAACGAGCCTACCGAAAATCGGTATCTGAAACCTCTTTTTCTGCTCAGATTCAGCCCCCGCCTCTGCTGACAGTCCGGAGGCTGCTGGCGGCCCCGTGCCCTGCGCTGCCTTCGGCTCCCCAGAGGGGACAGCATCGTGGAAGCGTTTGGGAGCACACACGGATAAAATGAACAATATCGGACTGCAGCAACCTCGTGTGCTGCTGAGGGTTATTAATCTTTAAGCGGGGTCTGGTTCCAGCGCTCGGAGCGCAGCGCCAGCTGTGCCAGCGCCAGCCGGGAGCGGGCAGGGGCGGGAGCGCTGGGACGGCGGTGGCGGGCGCGGGGTGGCAGTGCCGGCCTCGCCCGCACGATGGCAGCATGTCCGAGCCGTGTCCGAGCGGTGTCCGAGCAATGTCCGTCTGTCCGAGCGATGTCTCTCCGAGCGATGTCTGTCCGAGCGGTGTCCGAGCCATGTCCGTCTGTCCGAGCGGTGTCTGCCCGAGCCGTGTCCGAGTGGTGTCCGAGCGATGTCCGTCTGTCCGAGCCATGTCTGTCCGAGCCGTGTCCGAGCGATGCCGCCGGCGGGCCGGAGCACAGACGGTCCCGGGGCACCGCGGGCTGCCAGGCTGGGCCTGCGGTCAGAGGGGAAATGCGGAGCGGCGGGAGCAGGGCCCCGGCTCAAGGATAAGCTGCTTTATTTAGTCTGCCTCGCTCCGAAGTTTGGTCCAGCTGCCCTCTGAGGCCTTTGTGGACCCTGCCCCGACCGTGCCCCGGCATCTCCCGAGGGCCGAGCGCAGTTTCGCGGCGGCTCCCATCCGGGGCGTCTGCTGCCCGCAGAAAGGGCGGAGGGACGGGGTCAGCTATTCCGAAATTGGCCCATTCCCAAACAGAATTTGTCAAACTCTTTCCAAGATGGGAACTGGGAAGGGAAAGCAGGAGCGCAGCGCGTTGCGGGGCGGGGATCCTTCCAGACCTGCAAGCTCAAGTTCAGCTTTGGGTGATACACATGGTTCTTCTGACCCATTCAGCATCTCGGGCTTTTTCTTGCCTGAGGACTTTTCAGAGCTCCAGGTATGAAGTGCCTGAAGAACATCTGTCCCTGATCACTTCACAATCAGTCTGCAACTTCTTTTGAAGTCAGAAGCACACAGATATTCTTTTTTAAAGTGATCTATTATTTTTCAACTTTTTTCCTCCTCAACTTTGCAGGACTAAAGGTATTTTTACTGAGTTGATGTACAGGGCTTTCATGATACTGAAGTAATTTATGAAGATGGAACTGAACTAAAGTCTTTTATACCAGTCTTGAAGAGTGAGATAACTGCCTTTTGCTGGAATACAGTTTTATGATGTGCAATAAAATACTCTATAACCTATTTGATAGAGTGGAAAAATAAATTTTCTTCAGCATCGCCTTTATGTTGCCACAATGTACCATTTTGTGTATTATCTGACTCCTTATGCTTCACGTTCAGCAAGGGACTACTCCTTTTGCAGAGCTCTGCTTTGCCTGCACGCAGACATTTTCAACATGGTTGGGGCAACAAGTTGCAAATAGTAAACTGTTGTTGCTATATATAAAGTCTAAGCTCTGAAATCATCAGGGAAGCAAGATATCCTACACAAATGCCCAGTGTTTGTCTAAAGTAATCTTGATGAAGAAAATTGGATATCTGAAGAAATTATTATAGGGATGGGCAAATCAGCTTTTCCCTAGAGTCTTCACCTTAAAACTCTATTTTAAAAATAAAGTTCTAAACAAAGCCTTGACACAGGCAGCAGTTGCACAATGGATTCAGAGAACCCATTTTTTTATTTTTATTTTTTTTTTTTACCAATGACCTGAAATTAAGGTATTTGACTCATTATTACTGAGACTGAGTGCTATGGAAGTGACTTAGGAGAAAGCAGTGAGTTATCCTGCCTTTTGTCTCTGACCACATCTGGCTTTTATACATAATCATCAATGCAAAGTTTGGAACCAGGCATAAATGCCAGATCTGCCAGTCTGTTGTTATTATTTTTTTATTTTAATAGGGCCAATGAATAATGGAGAGGCTTCTGCTAAATGAATAGGTCTGAGAAATGAAGAAACCTGCTTTCAACAGCCGCTTGATTTCGGTATTCCATTCAGAAATATGAAATCCATGTTCAAATTTGTTTGTGAGAAGATTTGAATTTCCTTTTCTGACATCCTGAGAGAGACTGTAAGACATCAGATTCTTGTTTAGGAGGAAGTCAGGACCCTTAGCTCTTTGAATTTTGGCCAAAACACAACATTTGTTCTTTTGGCTGTTAAAATTACTTTACAGAATTTTGAGGCAGAAATCACATGAAAGACAATAAATATCCTATAGAAAAATGAAAGACAGATTAATGACTTTGGCCTAGAGTTCCCTAATATTAATACACAGGACTTGCATGGGGGGGTAGATAAATTCTGAAGATTCACAGGTACTCCCAGGTGTGCCACTGTTGCCTTCGTATATTTTGCCTTAAATAGTTCTTTCTTCTTCTCTGTGCCTTAATATTTCCATTGGAAAGGTGAACCTAATGCTTCTGACCCCTCTTTTTATTACTTTGTTTTCTAATAAATGAAGATAGTATTTATTATTATAAATAATTTCTGATGGGTTATTTTAGCAGTCTCATAAGTAGGGTAGCTTCAATCAGAAAAGACAAATTTAGTCTCTTTTCCTAAATTAACAGAAATATTCAGTAGGTGATGGTGGCAGGACATCCAGAAATTAGACTTTGCTTTTTGTTCTCTACTATTATAAATCCTAAGGTATTAATGACCTTGGCCCAGCATGTCTTGCTGAGAATTAGTGATTGGATGAAAACACTTCCCCATAAGGGACAGCGATTAATTCTCAGTAAAATTCACTAGGGATCAATCAATCTAACAAAACCATTCAATGGTGTTGTGAAAGAATTTGAAAAGAAATTATTTATGAATCTGAAAGGTTTTTTTAAGAAAGTAACAGAGTTGTAAAAAGAATCTGTTGAGTAACATATACTGTTTAATTAGAAACTATGTAAATATGTACCTCAAGGGGCATTTTGATTATCAGCTTTCCTCTGTGTAATGAGAACGTAATATAATATTATTGCACTCAAGTTGTGTGGAACATGGGACAAGGGCATCTGTGACTACACAGTAAACAATGGAAGAAAGCAGTGAGCTTTGTGGTATTGCCTGGAGTGTAATCATGAAAGGGTAGGCATCATGGTTTACCTTTCATGAATAAAAAAGAACATTTTCCTTAGCAGTTTTCCTGCTATAAATTTGCTCTGGCCTGAACTTCCCAAAGATGGCCTGCTTGACAATTAAATGTTCTCTGTGGGGAAAACTTCACACAACTTTTAACCTCTGCAATGTACTTGGGCTTCTGAAGGTTCAAAATTCAGCAAAGAGCATTTGGCTGGGACTAACCACTATGCTAGCAAGGTCTGTCTTTGTGCTGATTACAGTTCAGTGTGTTATACATGGACACACATGCATGCATATATTGCATGTTGGTTGTTCAGTTAGTGATGTAGCAGCCTCTTTGAAATAAAATCATCTTTGATTGTACTGGAAGAATAACATTAGGTTTCACCTATGATACCCTGTAGAAGATTGTTGCATAGAACTAGCAACATAGCCAACACAGGGTCAAAAGGTCTTAGTAACAGATATGTTTAAATTCACCAGTATTTAATCTTTGCAACTTTGAAGTACATTGGACCATCATAGAAAATAAAATGTTTTGTAGTCTTTTATCTCTCCAGAAGAGAGACAATTAAAAAGAGAAGGTGAACCAATTAAAAAGAGAAGGTGAAAACATTTGTGTGTGTGGATGGAGCGTGAGATTCTTTTATGAGGTAAGATATAAAAATGATATCTCTCGAGTCTAAATGCCTATTTCTCTTAAGGTTGGTTGTAATCCCAGCCTTCATATATCATCCACAAAGGTCTTTATTACGGGAAAACCTTTCTATTCTCCACTCTTCAAAGCAATCTATTAAAGCCTATCTTTTTAGCCTACCAAGCCCTGCAAGAGGTTATATGGCTGTATGAATTGTACTTTGTAGTAGCAGAACTGAGCTTTTAAAGGCAATGGGGTTTGACAAGCTGCAAAGGTGGCCTTAACAGTAGCTGCAAAGAGCTACCTTGTGCTAGTTTCTTTAGAATTTATTATTTTGAATGTGTCCCAAGTATACGGGTCCTGCTTCAGAGCGGAGCTGCAAGCTATGGCTAAGTTCAGTGACATTAGCTATTGCTCATGAGCTAAGGACAATTCTGAGCTAGGAAATGCCAGTCTTAAGGTGCAGCCTGCTGTCAGGGCCATTCAAAGTTTGAACTTGTTCAGTGTCACTTTGTTGTGCTGTTGAGTTTAAAGGCAGAGCAGTATCTGTGTTACATGAAGGAGCTTTAGTTTGCCAGTAAATCTTAAAGGAATACCAATTTTAGCCCTCTCAACAGCAGAAGTCTTTTGAACTCCTGTTGGATACAGGGATCTCAGGGATCAATCACAGTATTGCAGGCAGGATGTGTTCATTCAGTAGCAGCAGCTTTGGCAGCAAAAGAGGATTGTTAAAACTATTTTCCTTCTAGCAGCAGGAGTAAGTACCCTAAGGAAACAGGACTCGGTGAGATTGCATGATGCATAAACAGTGTGTAATCCTTTGAATGTGCAGGGAATTATACACAAATGAGGAATAAAGACAAAAATCCAGTTTCTGCTGTACATGCTTGGTGTTAAATATCCAAATTTGAATTGTTAGTCAGGAATGCCTTTGTCTTTAGAGAAGAACTTTGAAATCATATTGCACTTTCTAGCTCCTCCCTTGGGATTTAATGGATCTGCATTCAATGGTTTCAGCTTCACAGGTCTGTGGTTTTAAAATCAGATAAAATGCTTTCCTTTTTACAGGGAAAAAGTATTTATTGGATAGGTTTCTAAAAACAAACAGAATAAAACCTAGGACTCTAGGACTCTAACTAGAAGCCAGTAGAGACGCAAAATAAACAACAAAACATTTTCCTCTATATTAGACTGCAGAATACCAAATGGCACACAATCAGAAAATGGAAAGAAATAAGATTTGTTACAAAGACCAGGTTATAACATTATTCTCCTTTTTTTTTCCACCAGGTTATAAAAATACTCTTTTTCCTCCTTCCTTGAGAATGCATGTATATACAGAAAGCAAAATGAGACATGTTTAAAAATATCAAAGATCAGATGCACTTATTTTTTTACCACTTTTTTCTGCCACAATGTCACTTTTGGCAAAATATTCAAATGCTATAATAAAGGGATTAGAATATGTCTGCACACAGGAATGCCTGAATACCCATATGCATATTCCCATATTATATCTTGAGTTGAAAATTTAATTATTTTGAGGAAATAAATTAAGCACAGAAACAGAAAGATCAGTAACAGAAGGATTTTGAGAAACAAAATACCTGCAGCTGCATTTCTATTTCTACGAGAGATTTGATTTGACATCCACTCATGTTAGCATTTGGAAGAGAATAAGGCTTGGCATATGCTACTATGTGTTTTCCTCCTACAGAGGAGACAAGTGGCAGGCACCCTGCTATACCTTTTAAATTGTTCCCTTACTGCACAAATTAAAAGAGAAATATTTAAACATACTTCAGAGGTTAATTTATAACAATTAGTTTCTCTCTTTAAGGGCACTTTTGTTTGCTATTGTTTGAAACCTATGAAAATACAAACCACAAGAGACCAGTAAAAGTTTCAATTTCATAAAAAATCTAGAAGTTTTCTTAAGGAACTGACTGCACCCAGTGCCTGAAAAAATAAATCATATCTCTATGGCTTTTCCTTCCCTGGAAAGCAGACACAGAACCATTCCCTCTCCATGTTAAGATGTGAATTCCAGCATGCAGGAATTGCTGAAAATGGAAGTTTTATTCCAGTTGTAACCCCAAATGTATAGAATGCTGATGTCACTGAGTGCAGAGGCTGTTGAGGTTATGCAGACTTACCAGTTATAAAGCTGCTGTCAATGACATCCAGCAACAAGCACCAGAGCAAGATTTGGTGGCAACTGAAGCTGGACAACAGAAAATAGGGTTGGCTTTTCTAACAGCGAGGGGCAGTTATTTGTCAGCTGTACAGAGCTATTTGCAGTCCAAACCAAGTTTTCTTATCCCTTGAAATAATGCTTTCTAGCTCAGCAAGAGATTTTAGGGCTTAGTACGAGATTGATACAGGGATTCCAGTGGTTCTTTTTTACAGGTCAGATAAGGTTATACAACTGTCTCATCTGGTCCTTGGCCCCGTGAATGTTTTCCCCAGATAAACACAGGGTTAGATATGCATCCATCAGAGATCCCTCTCGCTCCTTTCTGCAAGCAAAGTTGTACCAGGGTATGCCATGGTCGTGTGAAACAGCTCTCTTTGGCATTTGGCCTTTAGGCACTGTGATGCTGCACGTGGGAAGATGACATGATTTCCATTTGGTAGTTAAACCTAGTGGTGAAAAGCTGTGCTTCACCTCACCACCTCAGGCAACACAAAGCAACCACTGTAATACGATGGTTATACATATATATATATTTATGTATGTA
>VWZP01006419.1:0-10282 GCA_013396995.1 Dicaeum eximium
TCATAATGTCACCCTAGGACAAATAGTGGCTCCAGATGTGGGTCCTCTTTCTCTTGGAGCATTGTGATCCGTATTTGTGGGAAAAACAGATCCATGGGCCTTTGTGAGAATTAAAGCTTCAGGATGTCTTGAGGAATGTTAGGGGAAAAAATCCCTTGTGTTGCTTAGAAATTTGAGTACAGCAAGGTCAGGAAAAGGTATGGAACAGACTTCCTTTTTTCTCTTTATCCAGACAGGTGGAGTTTTCCCAAGGTTAAACTTTGAACCAAATTCAGTTTGGTTTGGAAAGGATTTAAGGATCACCCAGTTCCAGCCCCTGACATGGGCAAGGACACCTTTCAACAGCCCAGGTTGCTCCAAGCCCCGTCCAACGTGGAACACTATCAGGTTTAGTCCACAGCCTCTCTGGGCAGGAGAGAAGGATTTAGTGAGCTAGGAAAAAAGGGAGAAGGGCACGAACTGGAGTTTGCAGAGGGGGAATCCATTTGTGATATTTCCAACTGGGAGAATGGAGCAAGAAGAGATTCCCTAGAGTTGTGGATGACTCTGGTTGGAGGAGCTGTGTGAGGAACCCTTGGATCCTCTAGCTGTTCTGGAATTCTGCAGCCTCATGTTTTCTGCTTCCTGTTGCAGGAGCAAATCCCATTCGGAAATCAGCCTGGAGGGATTCTACGAGACGAAGCCACTTTCTCCCGTGCAGAAGGACCCCGTGGAGCTGCTTCTCCTGGACACTAAGGAACGTCTCTCCGTGGAGCTCCAGGACCGCCGTGCCCCTCTGGCCACCATGGAGAGCCTCTCAGACAACGAATCCATCTACAGCTTTGATTCCCGGCGCTCTTCTGGTTTCCGGAGCATCCGGGGCTCCCCCAGCCTCCATGCAGTCATGGAGAAGGACGAGACGCACTGCTTTTACATAGACCCCATTATCCCTGAGGAAAATCCTTCCCTCAGCTCCCGGACAGAGCTGCTGGCTGCTGACAGCCTCTCCAAGCATTCCGAGGAGACACAGCCCTCAGAAAACGTCCTCAACAGCGGCGGCACCACCCCCCAGCACCGCTGCAGCGCTGAGGGCACCGGGAGCAATGGGGAGCGCATGTCCTCGTCCCCTCGGGAAGAGCCGGTGCTCCACAATGGCCGCCTGGCTGATGTTCCCAGTCCTCAGGTGCTGGAATTCGCCGAGTTCATCGACAGCCTCTTCAACCTGGACAGCAAAAGCAGCTCCTTCCAGGACATTTACTGCATGATGGTGTCAGACAGCTCCAGCGACTTTGCGGAGATTCCCAAATCCGTCAGCGACCAGGAGATCCTGCTGAGGGCACAGTACGAGCCTAACTTAGTCCCAAAGCCCCCGAGGTTGTTTGCAGGCTCGACGGATCCTTCTTCAGGAATTTCCGTGTCACCCTCCTTCCCCCTTAGTTCATCTGGAGAACTCATGGATATCACTCCCACGGGTGTGAGCAGCCAGGAATGCCTGGCCACAGACAAAATCCGGACTTCCACCCCTTCCAGACACGTAACCAGCCCTGCCAAGCAGGATGACCTCATGATTTCGGCCCTTTAGTGTAGGAGAAAGGGGTGGAATGATCCCAGTGGGATAATCCATGGACAAGGCTGTCGTCGGGCAGTTAGGATCAGAGGAGACAGCTGGAAAAATCCCTTCTGGGGTGAGACAGTGGTGGTGTCCAGAGGATGCATTGTGCTGGAATCCTGTGCTTGGAGTTGGGAGAAGTTTTGCCCCACGGGGCGTGAGAGGATCTGAGGCGCTAGAGTTCCCTACCTCAGCCTGTCTCATTCCAGAGGCAGATTCCTTGCCCTGGGGCACCTGCTGAGTTTGGGAGTAAGATACCTGGATAGATGGAAGCAGGAGAGGGCCAGGCCAGATCCCTCCCCTCAGGACTAAGCCGGTGGTTTGGGAAATGAGCGGATTGAGACTTTAGGCCTTGTTGCACTACCACGGATCCGGCCCAAGATCCAATTCGGCACACTTCCATGGGGATTGCTTTTGTAGGACACTCCTGTTTTAAAGCCATTGGCTGTATTTCCCCCAAATCCAGTCTCCCCTTCCTGGCCAGGCGCAGCAGGAATGGGGCTGGCACCATGGTTTCTCTCCCCTGAGCACTCCTGAGAGGGAAGGACACTGTTCCCAAGAGCCCAATCCCTCTGCCTTTGGCAGAAGGTTCTCCTGGATATCACCCCCATCACTCCTCGGTTCCCTGGACCCCTCCAAGCTGGCGACATTCCTGCAGGACTGCCAGGATTCTCATCTTGGAGCTGCATGGATGTGGATGGATCAACTGCAAAATGCACCTGGCATTATTTTCCAGGCCCCTGTGGAGTCTGGGGGTCTCTCCTGGATCCCTGGGGGTCCTCACATCAGATATGCAGCATCTCCAGATCAGTGCCAGCCTCTGTCATTGGGAATTCAGGGAAAATATGGATTTTCTCCCAGTGTTGCAATCCCTTGTATGTTTACCAAGCTGCTGAGCTGGTTGGAAGGTATTTAAGGAAATAAGGAAATTTCCTATTCAGGAAATAGGGAGGCTTTCCTGAAGGAAAATCCATGGTCATCCTCTCTTTCCTGTCCTGTTCCCTCTGGGGACTGAGGGCAGAGAGGATGGGCAGGCAGAATTCCAAGCCCCCTGCTTCCCAAGTGGCTTGGATTCGGGGGTAACTGCCTGCCCCCTCTCCCCACCTGCACAATTACATGTAGGAAAACTTGAGCAAGTTAGGAAAACTACCTAAGCCTCCGGGCCTAGAGGAGCCTGCTCCGCCTCTCCAGGCAGGTTTTCCAATGATGGGAGCAGGAGGAAAACTACCTATCCTAGGAAATGAAACATTCTTGGGACCTGAAAAAGGCCTTGAATTGCCACAACTCCCCCTCAAAGCTCAGCAGTTACTGATGGCTCTCCCCGGAGCTCCCTGGAAAAGAAATTCCTGGTTTAAATTCCTTAGAATCCTGTGGTTGCTCCCTTTTCCCCTCATTAGCAGTGCTATTTCCATTGTGGGAAGACACTATGCTTTCCTGGAGCTCAGCTCCTGGCATGTCCCAGGCTTCCTGTTCTCCGTGTGGGCTGCGTAAGCCCCGGGATGGGTCAGAGCTGCACTTCCTGGAAGCCAGTGGGATCTGATGCCATTGAGGAGCACTTTATAACCAGTGTGCATTAATGTAAATAACCCTGGGTGCACGGAATTCCACTGGATTCTGGGTCCAAGTGCTGATATCCCACTCCATCCAGCGTGGGATGCTGCAGCCCCTGCTCCTTACCTGTTTCAGAGCCTTCAGAAGTGCTTCAAGCAGCCAGGAAAACATTATCCCTGTGGTTTAAGGTTCCAAAGGTGACTCGGGATTCCACCTGAGTGGAATCAGAGGGAGGAAGCCCCTCTGGATTCAGAGGTATTTGGAGAAGGGAAAATCCTTTTATTCTGAGCAACCAGAAGTTCTTTTTGTTTTTGTAGGTCCTTAAAAAAGGAGCAGGGAGCAGGTGGTTTGGGAGCACAGCACAGGGTAAGGAGGAATTCCTGCATTCAGGAAACACTACTGAGGTGATTTTTCAGGAATATGCACAAAAATCTGGGAAGGTTTGAGGGGAAGAGGGGAGCTGAGGGGCAGGGAGGCCTGGGCTAGCAGGCTAGCTCCCTTTCTGGCAGGAATTAACTTTTAGCACTAAGGCAGAGCTTGGGATCTGCAAAGCACTTTAAAACACTAAGGAAAAGGATCATCTCCATCCCTGGGAGAGACATGAATACCTCGGATTAGATGGAACTGCTGGTGGGAGGCGCCTTCAGGTGAGGAAAAGTGGGATATCTCTCTCCTAAAATTATTCCAGTGGGAACCTGCTGATGTTCCATGGCTGAAATGTTGCACTAGAAAGTCCCCTCTCTGACGTTTCTCTGCTGTGTCCTGGAACACACAATCCTTGGGTGACTGTTTCCTTCTCTTTGCCATTGGAACTGTATCCCATAGGAATGGCCTTCCATGCCCTGACAGGAAGCAGTCTGGAATGCTGCAGTTTTTTTGCTCTGTGATTACTGGACTTCGGAAAAGCTTGGAAATATGAAATTCCCACGAGCTGGGCTTGCCACAGGTCAAGGAGTAAAGGCACAAGAGAGCCCCTTGAAGGTTCTCATTGTATCCCGTCATGGATAATTCCTGTTTTTTGTTGACAAACAGATCTGATCCCAGTCCTCCCAAATGAAATCCACGTTCTTGGAATTATTTCTGCTTTAGACATCTCAGTGTCTTGATCCCCATCACTGTGTCTTGATCCCCAGCATTCCATGTCTCCATTCCCATCACTCCTTTGCTATCTGGGCATTTGGAAAGGCTGATCTCCCATATCCTCCTGGAAAAGCACACCTGGAATGCTGAAGAAAATGTTAAAGCTGCAGCTACCTCCTTCATCTGTTCTGCACACACTTCCTGCTTTCTCTTCCTGCTCTATCTTTGGGAATACTAAGCATCTCCAGTTTTCCAAATCTCTTGGTTTCTGCTTCTTCCTCTCTAGCTTTGTGCCTTCTGATCTTTGGATATTCCCGTGGTATTCCAACAGGATGTTCCACTCTGTGCAGAGGCAGTGCTGGAAGTGCCTGACACCCCAGATCTCAGACTGGCCAACAGGTCATCCATTTCATGCCTCATCCTTAAAATCCATTCTGATCCTCCTTTCTTGGACTGCGTGACCTTTAAATGTCCTTTCCAACACAAACTATTCCAAGAGTTTCTTGGCAGAGGAATGGAGCTGAGGCTCTTCTGCACCAGTAAATTGATTTTATTGTTGCTTTCATTGCAGCAGCAGTGCCAAAAATTTGGGAAGGATCCTGCAGTGCTGAGGATATATTGGCCCTTTTCCAATATTTATCATTATTCCTTCTCCTTCGGGGCTGCGTTCTCCATTTGGAATATTCATTTCCTCCTAGAACTTCCCTCTTTCCTTTGCTTCCTGTTCCTCTCACCTATTTCAGGAGCCCACTCATGTCTCCCTTCTCTCAGGGTGCTGGTGGCTCATTCCACATCTTTGGTAGCACAGAGGAAACATGTGAAAACTATTCCAAAGCAGTTAAATTATATTCTTGGAACTTTTTAGGAACTTTTTTCCAAAGCAAACAGGATTTGTGGGAGGTATTTTGGTCTCTGCAAAGGGCTGGGATGGCAGAGGGTGGGGAGTGTGGATATAGAATTCCAGTGATTCCCAATTCTATTCTTTTAGGATGTTAGATTCCAGGAGTAGTTGATGGTCACAAGCAGGATTAAAGTGGGAAATCTGTTTCCAAGAGCATGTAAGAAGGAGGAAGAGCTCCACGCATGGGGTTACAGGATCAGTATCTAACACATTCTCCATGCACTTTGATGTTTTCCCAGCTTTTGCTGCTCTTTTCCTGCAGGCAGATAATATTATTTCCATGGACTCGCCCACACAGCTTTCATTTACAAATTGGGACATAGGAATAATCAGGATTACCCCTGGCAATGGAATTAGGTGGGATTAATTATTGCTGGAATGGGTGTGTTTGGATTTGTGTTTTGAGGCTGTATCCAAGAGCCTCCACGGGCAGCAGAGCCCTTCTGAGTTTGCCTTGGGAATTGCTGGGCTGGAACTCCCCTCTATGTTGGGTTTATCCTTATCCATTCTGGGATATTCTTCCCTTGGCAGTAGGACATTCTAGCTTTGCAGGATGGGAGCAGGAATATTTAATTCCCATGGGATTAGAGATAGTGGTTGTAACTGCAGCCTTTGAGGAGCACCCAAATATTGCGAAGAGGTGTAGATTGCTCATTCCTGGAAATATTCCAGGCCAGGTTG
Source organism: Dicaeum eximium (assembly GCA_013396995.1). Classification (NCBI taxonomy): domain Eukaryota; kingdom Metazoa; phylum Chordata; class Aves; order Passeriformes; family Dicaeidae; genus Dicaeum; species Dicaeum eximium. The sequence goes on from VWZP01006419.1 coordinate 5,802, forward strand.
GATAAGGCTTGGAATAACCTGGGCTAGGGAAAGATATCCCTGCCCATGGCAGTGGGTGGGAGCTTCCAAATGATTCTGGAATTCTGTGATTCCCTGCTTGCAGTGTTATGGTGCTGCAGGAAAGGGAAGGGAAGGTTGGAATTCCAGCAGCACCTCTGCATGGATTGCTGTGCTGAGAAAGTCCTCTGAAGGAAGCAGTTGGAAAGCACTGCCTGGAACTGGGATCATTGCTTTGTTCCCAGAGCCTGTGCAGTGCTGATTTTTGGGAAGAACTACTGCATTTCAGGAAGAGCCTCATTTCTTGTGCCAAAGCTCCCTCTCATGGCTCCTGCGTGGAGGAAGCAATGCTGCATGGATCTTGCTGAAGGCAAACATTGCCCATCCTTGGCAGCTGTGGGAAGAAGGAGAGGAGGCACTATTGCAGTTGGAAGCTGGAATTCAGTCTAACAGTCCTTTGCTCTCCAGTCAGATCCACAGGGGAGTTACTGATCAAGAGAGGGATGAGAAGGGGGCTGGATCAGCAGTCAATCATGTCCTTCCCCTTCTTCCAGCTCCAAGGAGCTGCTTAAGGGCTGGAAATTCCAAACAGCCAAGGATTAGGGCAGTTCCTTGCTTTGTCATAGGGAATAATCATCAGCCTCCAAGTGCTTTGCTGTCTCCATTCCCATTGTTTTTTCCATGTTTTTTTAGTTCACACCTGTTGTGCCTTTGTTCTCACTGGCTTCAGGTCCCAATTTCTAGGATCAGACATCTCCCACCTTCCTTTCTCAATTCTCTGGGAGTATGGAAGTGTGGCCAAGGCTTGGTAGGAGCTGTCCTTGCTCCCGAGCTCTCCCGTTCTGCCTCAGCCAGGACTTCCCACATCTTCCCACTTTTCCCTGCTGCCTGAGGTTGTATCCAAGTGCCAAAAGCAAATCTTGACCTGAGGCAGGCTATTTCCTCCAACCCACACCAAGTTTGTCCCTGGCTCTGGAGTAGCCCTCTTCCAAAGGTAAGCTCCCTGGGAATTTTTCCTGCTTTCCTTGTTGTGTCCAAGCCCTCTGATGCCACTGTGTCACACCATGCTGCGTATCCCGACTTTCCCACCTTCCCAGCACACCTGCGGGATGAGGGGAACCTCTCCCTGTCTTAACTTCTTGATTCCTGAAAATCCTTGCAGCATAGGGACAAGCCTTGACATTGTTTTGGTTTGGTTTTTTTTTTAATTGTACTTCCCTGCTTCCCATCCCGGGCTTTGTGCATTTCTGATGGATCAAGAGTCCAAAGTCCTGTGTGGGGGTGGCATGGGCCTGTCCTGCCGTGATATCCAATTTTGGGAAGTTTATGTGAACTGGGATCCTGGGAAGGTTTTTCTAGAACACTGACACACCCTTTGGGTCCTAACTCCTTTCCTGGAATGTCCCCAGTGCTTGGTGGTGGCAAAGTGGCCTCACCTACAGCTCCAGCTTCCCACCTTTCCCTCCACAAATCCAGGGAATACTGTTGAGATCCTGTCCTGGCGCTAAGCGGAATTCCTAATGGCACAGGGATATTTGGGGATGGGCTGTGCCTCCCTGTCTAGAATGTTGTGCCCTGCGAGCCCCTTTCCTTTGGCTCTGCCTCTCTAGAAAAGCCCTTCCTGCCTGTCACCTGTGTCCCATCTCATGCTTGGTCAGCTCAGAGCAGGATACTTCTGGGTTCATTTCCTGCTGGATCCTAATTGCCTTCTTTGAGCTGAAGCCTTTGGCATTTTGGGGAGAACCAGCCCTTCCAGGGAGCTCTGAGGCACTCCCACTGCTTCTGGCAGGGCTTGGAAATGCAACTGGGGGGAGAAACAGCCCAGCATCCTGCGTCCCTATGCTCATCATGGGAATGCTGCCCTCTGAATCCCTGCTCCAAGCTGTCCCAGCATGAAGATTCCAAGGAAACTCAAGCACTCTTCATGTGCCCTTCATTCTCCATGTGACTTTTTTTGTACCTCTGTATGAAAAATCCTAACTAATCCTGCTGTAAAGAAAGATCCGGATGAAGTATAACCTAATTCCAGAAACATGGATGTATATAAATCTTCTGTATATTCTATGGCACTCTGTATAAAATGGATGTTGGAACCATGGCTGGAGTATGTGACTGTTCCCAAGAATGTCCTGGACACTGATGGTTGGGAATTGCCTGAGGTTTCCGCCTTAAAGGGCATTGAGTGAGTTGGACAGGTGGGAAGGATACCAAGAATTGGGTGTGTGGCTCTTGGGAAGGATCCAGGGAGTCACTAGGGGTTGGTTGCTTTTTCTCCAGCTCTCTCTGCTCTGGTTCTCAGCCTTTGGAGCGGGAAAACACTTGGGAGAACATCCAAAGGTTGTGGATTTGCCATCCTATGGCCAGGTTGGACCAAGCTGGAAGTTGTCCTGGAAGTAGTGGAAAGTGTCTCTGCCCAAGGCAGGGATGGAACTGGATCCTTCAGGTCCCTTCCCACCCAAACCATTCCAGGATTCCACGATCCCTGTTCCTTGAGATGAGTTTAGGAATCTCTCCTTCTTGTGGAGAAGGAAATTAAGAAAGTGTTAAGCAGCCCGAGCTGGCTGCTAATAAAGTCCAGGGTAAGGAAGCAAGAGAGGCCTTTGCAAAGTATCCACAGATGTTTAATTCATCTGCACGGTCAGATGTTCAGGCTCTAAAAGCTTCCACTCGTGAGGAGAGACCAGGTTTTGTATATCGACAGGCCGGGACTGGCTCAGTACAGTACAAAGGTGAGGGGCCAATGGGGGAATAGGCAGGGAGTGGCCGAGTGGAACAGGAGCAAGGGGAGGGAACCCATCAGGTCAAACAGAATTGGGTATCTTATGAGGGAAGCTTCTTGTGTCTGCCTAACCTAGGGAATGCCCCTCAGGGTCTCCACAGCTGCTCCTTTCAGTATTATTAAGAAAGCTTCTCTTACAGATCAGTTGAATGAACACAAAATGGCAAAAAAAAATAAAAGTGCTCACAAAATGACAAAAACAATCAAAAGCACCCATAAGACAATTTTCAAAATGCAAATTATTCCGAGTCACCAGTGTCCAAACAGATTTTCTGGAGTGTCTTAGAGCTGGCAGGAGGGATGTGGGGTTTTCTTGGCATGGTTTATCAGGAAACTGGGTCAGGAGAAGGTTTCTTCAGCAGGGACTAGTTCTCTGCCACCTGTTGGCAGTGTGGTCTGCTGTGACTGACTCTGTACAAGGTAGTGTAGGGGGTGTGTGCCTGTTGGAAACTCCAAATAGAAATCATTAACTTTTAAGAAAAAGATGATTACTTTAGGGGAACTTTCCCCCCTAATCATGCCCCCACTGGTATTGAGAAGGAACTCTGGGTAAAGGGATTCATGGAGGGAGACCATGGTAGAGGGGAAAGGGACGTAGGAAATTGTGGGAACATAAAAAAGGGATAATAGGACAATGGAAAGGAAAAGGCGAAAATGGGAGGGAGGCAGGGAGGCCACAGGAATCGGAGAAGGGTATTTGAAGAAGTGTGACTTATCTGTTTGAGAGGTCCTGTAATTTCACACGTGGACTTTTGGGTGCACGACGGCCCTCAGTGTTCTGTGCACTTTTTGCTTTTAGGCTGTTGCTGGGCCTTGATGGCTGTTGGTTTTGGGTTGTAGGTCCTTGGTAGTTGTGTGGAGGATATCCATGATGTGGATAATATTTTGCATATTTGTGGTTTGGTGCATGTTTGCTACCTTGCACTGGAATTCCACTAGGTCCTGTCACGTTGGCTGCTTGAGAGCTTTTTACTCCTTGTGTTATATTAAATTCCACAGTTCTCCATCTCCTAAAGTGCGGAGGTATTTCCTGGGATTATTCTTTTTTATAGCAGTCTCATGAACAAACACATCTTCTTTGTTATCATTTCAGGTAATGAATCCATATCTGTTCTTTACATTCTACCACTTTACAGTCCCTAGAACTTTCATGGCAAGAACTTTTTTGCCTTTGCCAGTGGGTTTGTGCTTTTGCTGCTGGTGCTGAGGCACTGCCGTGCAAGGATGGTTTCCCTCCTGGTGCGGGCGGCTGTGCTGGGGCCTGGTCCCTTCCTGGGGGTCTGTCTTGGCTGGTGCCCACGGGCACTGCCAGCAAGGGGTTTCCAGTGCAGCGGCGGCACGGGTCCCGCCACGTGGTCCCTGCCATCTTGGGCACGCGAAAGTGACCATGCAGCCACGGCCAAACGGTGAGAGCCAACTTGAGCAACAGGAGTAAGGACAGGAAAACCTGGAGGAGTCTTTCCTTGCAACAAGGGAGGGGGTGCAGGAGCACAAAGAGGGGAACACAGAGGAGGTTTTCAGCTGGGGTTCATAATGTTCCTCAAGAGTCAGAATCATCCCAAAGAAATTATTGGATTCTTTTCTAGTTTGTAACTTCTCGTAAACTACCTCCAAAAAATCATCGGCCTGGACTGAGCTCCACAAAACGTAAGGAAAATGCTCAAATAACCACTGTACAAAACACTTCAACTCCCCCTCTGAAAAA